>CAUYSK010057265.1:0-12076 GCA_963575035.1 Avahi laniger
GCCCGGGGGGGGGGGGGACGGCCGGGGGGGGGGGGGTGGGGCTGGGCCTGCGGGGGGGGGCCGGGGCTGGGTGGGGGGGGCCCGGGGGGCGGGGCTTGGGGGGCGGGGGGGCGGGGGGCGGCTGCGGGGCGCCGGGCGGCGCGGCGGGGGCGCGCGGCGGGAGGGGCTGTGCGCGGCGCGGCCCCCGAGCGCGCCGGGCCTGCCGAGGAGCTCGCGCCCGGCCCGGCTCGGCTCGGCGCCGGGTACCCCAGCCGCGGGCGGCCGCCCGGCAGCCCCTCGTCCGACCATGGCGACAGACAGTAAGTGCGCTCTGGCCGCCGAGGCCGGGGTAGGAGGCCGGGGCGCCCGGGTGGGAAGTTCTGCTCTTTCGGGCGCGGGTCTTTGTGCCGGGCTCGCGGGAGCAGCGGCCGGGTCTCCCCGTTGCTCACCACCCTTCGCTGCCAGGCAGGACTTGGGAGGGCAGGTGGTCCTGGCCGCCCGCCCCGGGAGGGATGTGGCAGAAGGGTGTGCGCTGGGCGCGGAGGCGGAGGGGACCCTCGATGCCGTGGGGCAGCGGGGCCTGCCATCACAGCCCTTCGGGGGCACTGTCCCCAGGCCCAGAGCCAGCCTTTGCGGAGCCCGGCCACAGAGGCGCCACGAGTTTTGGGCGCTGTGAGTTCAAGGTTCGCCTTGAGTTCTGGGTCGGGTTTGCGCGCCTGCCTTCTGGGGATCAGGGTGGCAGGCACTGCTCCGCTGCCCAGTGGCCCACCGGGGCTGTGCTCCAAGTGGGCGGCACAGGGCAGGCCAGAGACCGCATCTGGTTACCATGGACAGAGAATGAGATTAGCGCGTGGAGATGTGAGGCTGCAACTCCTGAATGGAAGTGTTGGAAGGCGCTGGGTTGGCCTGCCTTTGGCATCTTGGACCGTTTGCTCTTTTGGCTGGGTGCTTTTGGAAGTCAGAATCACGTCTGTGAAAACTGGTTAAGTTAGATGTATCAGGAGCGAGATACGTATGAGTGGAGACTCAAAGAGAGTTCAGAGTAAACCCAGCAAGTCACACCTGCTCCATTGCTAGCATCCAAAGTGCCTAGCACAGGCCTGGCGCATGTTAAGGACTTCATTAAATGCACGAATGGTGTGCAGGTTGCAGGGGCCCTTTGGAACACATTTTTGAGAGGTGAGGAGTGACAAAGATGGGAAGATGAGATGTCAACATTTCTGCAATAATTTATTGGTTTTTTTCTTTTAAACAAACTATTATCCAAGCCCAAAACACAGCTTTGGTATAGTGCAGAGAACATGTGTTTTTGTAGTCAAACAGACCTGTATTTTATATCTGCATTTCACTAGCGATGGGATCATGGCACTGTCCTCAGTTTCCCTATATTTATCTTAAGACAAGGCTGTCATATCTCTTGCAAAGTGGTGGACACACAGTTGGCCCTCAGTAAACGGTGGTTACCTTCCCTCTCCTGGTTTGCCATTATTTTATATGTGTGGAGATACCAACATGCTCACCCACTGTTTAAACTACAAAATGTAGATCAGGTGTTTACAATAAAATCATTTACTCTGGGCCAGGCCTCTATTTTTCTCAGCTCTGCTGATTTATACAGAATGTAATCTGATTCTGTGTTTGTGTCTAGAAGAAAAATTATGGATTCAGGCTTTTATTAAAGTAAGACTCAATAAAGAGGGAGATAATGAGATTTGGCCTTATTTTTGTATTGGTCAAGAAAAGCAAAGGCAAAGGGGCTCAGAGTGTCTACAGGTAATTAGTACAGTGCACAAATGCAGTTCTAGTATTTATTTTCTTATGTTTTGGGTAAAGATGATACATTTGGTATCCTAGAAAAACATTGGCCATGCTTCTGTCCCAATTTATTCAGATTAATGTCCCTTCTACTTCCTTATGTGGCATATTCAACCCTACTGAATAATCAAACTTTATCTCATTGATTTTGTTTATGGAAAAAATTATGGTGATATTTGACCATCCTAGCTTTTTTTCCATTTCCATAATCTTTGTGAAAGTAATTAATTAATTAGTTTTGTTCTAATAGATTTAGGAGGTACAAGTGTTTGTTACATGGATGAATTGTATAATGCTAAAGTCAGGGCATTTAGTGTCCAGTTACCAGAATAGTGTACATCATACATGACAGGTAATTTTTTATCTCTCACCCCTCTTCCTCCCTCCCCCTTCTAGTTTCCAATATCCATTATCCCACTTTGACCATATATACCCTTCTTTTAGCTCCCATTTTATAAGTGAGAACATGTGGTATTTGTTTTTCTCCTCCTGAGATACTTCACTTAGTATAATGGTCTCCAGTTCCATCCAAGTTGCTGCAAAAGACATTATTTCATTCCTTTTTATGGCTGAGTAGTACTTCACATCTTAGCTTTCAGCTGATTTTTAGGTGCAATCTTATGTTGTTTCTCAGCTGGGATGGAGTTAGAAATTGGAAAGGTTTCTAAAGTGTTGAGGATTATTAGTTCATCTTTGTTTTTATTCAGATGTAATGTGAGAGACTTACTATGTGTCCTTACTATGGAAATGAAGAGAAGGTAAGTATTCTTAGACAGTGTCTTGAAAAATTCTCTGCAAATCCTGATCCTGTCTGCAGCTTAAAGTCCCATAGCCCTATTACAGTTAGCAAAGAGGTGATTCTAAAACTGTAGAGCTCAGGGCTCCTCTGAGACAAAGGGTTCTTTAGTTAGCTCTCGTTCCCAGCCCTGGCTGCATATTAAAATTACCCCCCAAGAGCTTTAAAAAATACTCTAGCATCAGTATTTTTAAAAATTTAGTCTTAGACTTTAATGTGCCTCAGAATTACCAGGAGGGCTTGTTAAAACAGATTTCTAGACTCTACCTCCAGAGTTTCTGATTCAGTAAGTCTGGGGTACAGCCTGAGAATTTACATTTCTAACAAGTTCTAGTGATACAGAAGCTATTGTGTTCCCCATCGTTCTCCTCACCTCTGCAGGGAAAAATCAATACAGGCCTTAGCAGGTAAAGGTTACGAACCACTGCCAGCGAGTTATTTGAGATGTTCAGGATGTAAGATGTTTAAAATTTAAAAGAAAATTGCTTGACTTTGAGTGAAAATACACTGAAATTCTTCAGTATAATTATTTCTAATCCTAGTAATTGGCAAAAAGCTTATAAATGATGCTAAATGAAAAATATTGACAGAAGAAGAAGATTAGAAAATTGTTACTCTGTAATCATCATAGTAACAATTGATTCAAGCAAGAATCATCCATGGATACTGAACTATTATGTCAAAATTTGAAGAGGAACAGAGTGTTTACATTGTTAAAAAATTTCCCTAAAGATTATTTATTTATTTATTTATTTTTGAGATATAATCTTGCTCTGTTGTCAGGACTAGAATGCAGTGATGTGATCATAGCTCACTGGAACCTCAAACTCTTGGGCTCAAGTGATCCTCCTGACTCAGCCTCCTTAGTAGCTGGGAGTACAGGTGTGCCTCACCATGTCTGGCTAATTTTTAAATTTTTTGTAGAGATAAAATCTCACTATGTTGCCTAGCCTGGTCTTCAACACTTGGCCTCAAGCAGTCTTCCCGACTTGGCCTCCCAAAGTGCTAGGATTACAGGAGTGAGCCACTATGCGCAGCCCAGGTTATTTATTAAAATGGAAAATGGTAATTTTACAGTGGAAAAACATAGGGTACACCACCATAACAAAGTAATTAAAGTTAACATCACCAGTAATGGGACAAGCTGATATTCTGTGCTTCCTGATATGAAGCACCAAGAAGGATACAATGCTACTTACTGGGCCAAAAATGTTTAACCTGATTCTAATCATGAGGAAATATCAGATAAACCCAAAATGAGAGCTGTTCTACAAAATCAGTGTCATGAAAAATGGCTGACAAACTATTCAGATTGAAGGAAATTAAATAAACAAGTAAATGCAATGGATGGTTCTAGATCAAATCCTAGATCAAGGGGAAAATGCTATAAAGGATGGTATTGTGGTAATTGCTGAGATTTGTATATGGATTACATATTGGATAATAGCATTGTATCAATGTTAAATTTCTTAAATTTGATTATTTTTATTGTCATTTGAAAGGGAATAGCTTCTTAGGGAAAACCGAAGTAGTTAGGGATGAGGGGACATGCTGTTTACAACTGAATCTGAAATGTTTTAGGAAAAATGTATGTATATATATGTATATGTATGTTATATGAGAAAGAAAGAGATAAAGCAAATGTGGCCAAATGTTGACATTTGGTGAATCTAAGGGTTCCTGGTACTGTTCTTGCAGCTCTTCCGTAAATTTGGAGGGGATGAGAAAGCTTATAAATGACAGCATGGAGATGTCAATCTGTAATCTAGGCATTGTGGTCTGATACTATCAAGTTTCCTTTTTGAAAGACTCCTGATTGTGGACTTCTAATTCTGATTTGAAATGATAATGTTAACAAAACTTTTTATCAGGGACAATTTCATATACACACAAAAGGAGAGAGAATAGTATCATGAACCCCCATGTACTCAGGTCACCCAGCTTTAATACATATTAGCATTTTACTAATCTTATTGCATCCATCTCCATCCCTCCCTTTTTTGTGTGTGTGGGGGTATTTTGAATGCAAATCCAAGACATTGTGTTATATTAACAATTGACACTTCAGTGTGCCTTTGTGCACAGTCCCCCACCCATAATCCCCATGCTATCATCACACTTGAGTAGCAATTCTGCAATAAGAGATGGTAGCATTTAGATGTTATTAGTGTTATTGAATAAAAACAAGAGTCTGAGAAATGCAGTGATTTGACATATATGGGTTGTGTACTTGCTTTACGTTTGAAAAGCTGACTAAGCCTGCATAATTATAAATGGTGTAGAGGAAAAGGTCTGAAAAGTTGCTTGTTCTTGTTTTGTTTTCCAAACTCCTCCTCCTGTTTTTAAACCAAGAATTAAATTTTAGACAAAAACATAAAGATGGGTATGGAGACAATGTTCTGGGCTGATTTATCCAGTCCTTGTTATCCTGATGAAACATTCTGAAAGTAAGTCAGAACAAGTAATTTCATACTATTTGAGTAGAGTTCCATATGTTTTAATTGCAGCATGGCATCTTTGAATTGGTAAGCCCAGTGAAATTTTTCTTGGCTGACCTGACTTTGTAAATGTAAAGCTTGGTCTGTATGTTTTACAACAGAAATGGGCCAGATCTCTTGGGGGGAATAAACCTTCCCCTGAGGATGGTAGATTTGGATGGCATTTCTTCTTTTAGGAAACTGGGATATCATTGAGTCATTAACTACTATTATTTAGCATTATAGATTGATAAAAGGATGCCCATTATGTTATTTAACTATGCTTATATATACATTAAAATGATGATAAAACTCATTGATAACTCTTTCTAGTAGATTAGAGAGGTATCTGAAGCACATATTACAAACAAAATTCTTATGCACAGCTATCATCCTTCCATTAAGGATTATACATAACTGATTTTAGGTAGTTTAAATTTATGGATGGATACCATCCCTTTAGAATAAGATTTTCTTATTGCCAGAGTGTAATATTCTTCTGGCTTCTAATTTTAGGAATGCAATAAGACACATTTTATAGTTTGACTCACAATGGAGCAAAGGTTAAGAGACATAAAATGATCTTGCCCACCCTGCATTAAAAGTCCCCTGGCGTAGGTACTTATTTCAAGAGAGTAACATAAACATAATCTACTACCAGTCACAAGTGGGTTTTCAATTGGCTTAGCTCAATAGAAATTCGAAGATTGATTAACGTAGCGTGGTATGGTAGAAGAAAGCACAGACGTGGTGTCAGAGGTGCTTGAGTTGTGAAGTCTGGTCCTCCCTCTCAGTGGCTGGGTGATGGGCAAATTGTTTAACTTCCCAAAGGCTTTGGCTTATTCCACTCTGGGGAGTTGCAAGAAGTAAATGAGTAGGTACAAAGTTCCTGGCATTGAATAAATGTCTGTCGTTTTACCCCCTACAGATCCTTCTCATAGCATGTATCTCATAAGAACAATCTGACATTCAGAAATGGGGTGCCTAGTTATTGATTCCATATTTTCTTTCTGAGGATTATAAAATTAAGACCAAATGCTCTGTTTAGAAAAGTAAGACTCCAGGGAAGAGAATCTAGAATAAATCACCCAAAGGTGCAGACCTCAGATTTTAAATAGAAGTATTGATCATGGTGCTTTCTTCCCTAGTGCTTATTGTTTTGTGCAAGTGTGCTTATAGCATGTGCTATGAGCATGTGGGTTTGTGGTACATGTGCACACACACAACTTTTAGTAGCCTTGGGAAAGTTCAGTGATGGCCTCTGAAAGGGCCCACAACAGCTGTTTCTTTTACTGAAGCCCCAAGAGGATTTGGGGACTTCTCTGCTGATGTGCATTTGGGGAATTCTTTGTCATCTCACAGCTCTGTAGGCCAGGAGTCTGGCCAGGGATTCTAGGGGTCAGGAATCTGCAAGGCTGCAATCCACGTGTCAGCGAGGGCTGGGTTCTCATCAGAAGGCCTGACTGCAGAAGGATCCTTCCACGCTCATAGGCTATTGGCAGGATTCAGACCCTCTTGTGCTGATGGACTGGGGGCCTCAATTTCTTACTGCCTATTGGCTGGAGGCTCCCCTCAGTTTCTTTCTATGTGAACCTTCCTAACATGGACTCTTGCTTCATGAAAGCCAAGATGGGATAGAACCTCCTAGTAAGATGGATGTTGAAATATTACATAATAGAATCATGGAAGTGACATCCCATTACCTTTCCTGTATTCTACTGGTTAGAAGCAAGTCACAGGTTCTGCCTAAACTCAAAAGGAAGAGATTAAACAAGCGTGTGAGTGCTAGGAGATGGGAATAATCATCGGCCATCTGAGAGTCTGTCTGCCATATTCCCCACAAATCATTTAGGATCTACTTCTTCAGTTAGATTTTTATATGGAGTATCACATTCCTCTTTAAGACTTTAGATAACATTGAGACGATGTATTAATCAGGGCTCTCCACAGGGAACCAGTAGGAGATTTTATATATATATATATGAAAGGGGGAATTGGCTCACACAATCACAAAGATGAAGTCCCAGAATATGCTGTCTGCAAGCTGGAGAACCGGAGAAGCCAGTGGCTTGGCTCAGTCCAATTCTGAAAGCCTCAGGACTGGGGAAGCTGCCACTGCAACCTCCTGAGGGACCCTGGGAGTCCTCTAGTGGAAGTCCCAGAGTCCAAAAGCCAAAGAACCTGGAGTCTGATGTTCAGGGGCCAAAGGAGAAAAAGGCATCTGCTCCTGTAGGGGGAGAGGGAGAAAGGAAGCAAAAGCGAGATGAGTACCCCCTTCCTCCGCCCACTTTGTCCTAGCAGGGCCCCCAGCTGATTCGATGGTTCCCACCCACGTGGAGGGCAGGGCTTCCTCTGCCAGTTCACCGACTCACAGGTCAGGCCAGTCTCCTCTGGAAACACCCAGAAACAGTGCTTCACCATCCAGGCATCCCTCAGTTCAGTCGAGTTGACGCCTAATATTAACCATCACAGATGGTAAAGCCTGAAATAATTGCCTTGGTCAGAAAAGAAATTGTTCTCTTCCTTCCTCCCGAGAGCTCTGCACTGTAGCAGTGACGGTGGTGCAGGGGTAGTTTTTGGTGTTTGAGCTGCTTCTGGGAAAGGCCGTCTGAATGAGATGCTGCTGTGGGGAGCTTCGAAGCAGAAGAGAGCATGCTTTTTGAATTACATTTATGAAAACTTTTTATACATTTATAAAAATTAAAACCCTCAAAGTCTCATTTTTGGAAAAGTTAAAAACCATAGGAAGTCAGGATGAAGCTATGAAATTAGGACTGAGAGTGAGAAAAATGGTGGTGGGGGTAAGAACAATACCAAGAGAAACTGTTTTCTCATGGTGGCAAACGGTGGCAATGGATTTTACTAGGGCACCTTGCCAACGTGTGAGGAATTATATGGGGATGGGATATTAGTTAAAGTTTTAAGGTTCTACATGCTTATATTGTATACGCTTAATGATTTTATTTCAAACTATGGTTCTTGACTTATTAAAAAGGTGAAAGCCTGGGTGCAGTGGCTCACACCTGTAATCCCAGCACTTTGAGAGGCAGAAGTGGGAGGATTGTTTGAGGACAGGAGTTTGAGACCAGCCTGGGCAACATAGGAAGACCCCATCTCTACAAAAAATAAAAAAATAATTAGCCTGGAGTGGTGGTGCATGCCTGTAGTCCCAGCTACTTGGGAGGATGAGGCAGGAGGATCGCTTGAGCCCAGGAGTTTGAGGTTGAAGTGAGCTACAATGATATCACTGCACTGTAGCCCAGGCAACAAAACAAGACCCTGTCTCAAAAACAAACAAAAAAATGTGACAGATAGTATCTGGAAACTGGATGGTGCCTGACTGCTCATGATATTGTTCTGTGCAATGACCAACTGCTGCTTGAATTCTTGCTTTAAAATGATTGACTTAGAGTTCAGAATATGAGATGACTTTCAAGAGTTTAAGCTAATGAAAAATACTGATTTTGATTGCATGTCCCTTTTTTGAAGCTCTGAACACTTTGATTTTTGGTTTGTACTTACCACCTGAAGGCTATTTTATACTAAAAAGATGTAACCAGAGTCATTAGCTACTTCTAATCAACATAAGACTGTCCTAGTCTTTATTTAAACTCTGTTGGATCCTAGAGACAAACACTTCCACTTTTATCTGATAAAATTGGCCAATATAAAATGAATAGAAGGAGGCCACTGTGGCCCAAATCACATGCTGTTCTCTTCTCTCTTTGAAATTTTTATCAACTGTCTCTTTCAGAATCCGTCACTCATTGTATCCATACCTCTTACATTTTTTCCATTTTGGCCCTACTCTAGCCTATATGCTCCTTGAGGGAAAGATCTACTTTTACGGGTATTTCCTCAATTTGTCATTCTGTTGAATAAACATGATGGCTGACGTGCGGTAACCACTCAGATGTTTGCCCGGTTCAGTCGATGTATCTGGTGTGAGGCTTCTCTTTTTCCTGGATCCCATCCCTCAGCAGGTCTCAAGGTGCGGACCTTTGAAACTGAGCAGGTGGTGGTCCCTGAGACTTCCAGAGGGTCTGCAGGGTCAAAGCTACTCTCATAAATAATAAGATTGTATTTGTCTTTTCACTCCCACTTTCTCACGTGTACCCCAAAATTTGCACAGGGTACACGAAGGAGCTATGACATCATTACCCTCTGGCTAATAGAATGTGTGCTTGTGTACTTTTCCGTCTTAAAAATTTCTCAGTTTTAATTTTGAATATGGTAAATGTTGATAAATACGACTCACAAGAGACTAAAATGCTTTGGGGTCCTTAAAATTTCAAAGTATAAAAGGGCTAAGACCCAAAAGCTTGAGAACTGCTGTGTTATTAATATTTTATCATAGGTTATATTGGAACAAATCCTCCATTAGCTTCTTGAAGAACAGGGTGTGATCCTTGGTTGTCCTCACACGTTTGAGCGGCGGGCACTACGATAGCTGTTTCCGAGGGCGGGCGTGAGGCCAGGGCTGTGGACTGCCTGGCCTGTTGTGTTTAGGGTGATTATTTAGGGATCCATTTCACTGCGGGCTCCCAGGTCTGGCATTTGGAGATACAGCAAGTCCTCCTTTAACGTCCCACATAGGTTTTTGGAAAGTGCAACTTTAAGTGAAACAATGTGTAACAAAACCAGTTTTACCATGGGGTAATTGCTATAAACCAGAGTTAAGTTCCTGAGGGATATTTCTGCTCACAAAACATCACCAAACTTCTAAATAAAGACCCCAAGCACTTCTAATATTAAACATTGAAACAAATGGGAGCTACGTACACATTTAAGAAAGATTAATAAAAACAAGTTAGATAATTATTTATCCAGTTTCTGGTGAATCAGTGACAGTGGCCGGTCATAGTGGTGGTGGGTTAAATCAAGGAATAAATGTTTGCAAAGTGACAATTGTAAGGAGCATCTCCTACCACTACGAAGTTCAAAAAAGAAGCGCTTGCCGAGTGCTTTCATACTGCATTGTTTACTGTTGTGCATTTGTATTATTGTATACTCTGAGTTTTTATTTTACAGTAATTTATATTCATTTATTCATTAATTTTTTAACTCGCTTATTCCAGTTCAGGGTCAGGTGGCCGGAGCCTATCCCAGCAGCTCAGGGCGCAAGGAGGGAACCGACCCTGGACAGGACGCCACACACACACACACACACACACACACACACACACACACGGCCCATGTACAGACTGAGACAATGTAGACACGCCAGTTCACCTAATGTGCATATCTTTGGGATGTGGGAGGAAACTGGAATACCTGGGGAAAACCCACGCAGACCTGGGCAGAACCTGTAAACTCCACGCAGACAGTGGCCCGGGTTGGGAATCAGGTTTTTTTCCCTCTATGACAAAACTGTATTTGAGGACCTGCTGTATTTTTCTGGGCTGGTGATTTTCTTTACAGATAAATATTCCAATTTCCTATCTGGCTCTCTCCGTGAACGTGCTCACATGCATAAGCCCAGTTGTCATAATTTTGTGAGTCCAGGAGGTGAAGAGGCCTGGCAGTCTTCCTCTTCATTATATGGGGTATTCCTGAATAGTCTGTTTTCAATATAGAACCTCATCCTTGCTATGAGGGGTTCCTGGTCCCCAAGCCCAGAGCCTCTCCACTTTAGTTTCTCTGGAAATTAAAGAGATCTAACAGTCTCCCGACAGACTTCATGTATTAGTCAGTTGGTACTGCCATAAAAAATACCACTGTCTGGGTGGTTTCAGCAACAGAAATCTATTTACTGTTCTAGAAATCTAAGCCCAGTTCTAGAGGCTGTAAGTCCAAGATTGGGGTGCTAGCAGGGTTGGTGTCTGGTGAAGCCTCTCTTCCCAGCTTATAGGTGGCATCTTCTCTCTGTGCCCCCACAGGGTGGAGAGAGAGAAAGTTCTGGTGTTTCTTTTCAGGTAAGGCCAGTAGTCCTATTGGATTAGGGTCCCACCCTTATGACCTCATTTAATCTTATTACCTTTTTAAAGGCCCCATCTCCAAATACAGGGGCATTCTGAGGTACTGGGTGTCAGGGCTTCAACATACGAATTTTGGGGAGCACAGTTAAGTCCATAACACTTAGGAAGGGAATAGTTTTCTGGCTTCGTTAGTGGCCATTGCGTCTTGTGGAGGCTTAAGCTCTCTATACGTCCTTTTGGCCAGTTCTTCTGTTTTCAGTCCTATCCTGTTCTCCACCCTCTGAGGTGACAGGTGACTACGTTGCAGAGCCGTCCTGGGATCCTGCAGCCTGCTGCCGCTTGCGGTGGTGTCTCTCCTGTGTAGATGCCTTGCTGAGCGGAGAAAGATGAGTGAGACTTAGATTTTAGCTGTATCCTTCCCGTCTTCCAAAAATGTATTGATTTTTCTCATCTGCTTTGTTTCTCTCCCTTGCTCTTTTTGTCTACATTAGTTTATACCTTTAAAAAAAATTTGTTTAAGAAATCTGAGGTGCAGGAATGGAGATATGAACATGTCTTCAATCTGCCATTTTACACTGGAAACGAGTCACTGATAGAAATTCTAATGTTAACCAAATGTGCATTGCTGGGACAAGACCTATTGGTCATGATTTTTTTTTTGTTGTTGTTATTCTGTTTCCCCCTCTCTACCTTATTTTGAGTTATTCATACTTTTTTGGTATTCTGTTTTATTTATTATATCTTGTATTTTTTAAGTGTTTGCAGTAGGAATTACACTATACATACTTTTTATAGTCTACTTAGAATCACTATTTTACCACTTTAATGCAATATAGAATTCTTACCACCATATGAGTCCTTTTATCATCCATCCTGTGTTTTTTTTTTTTTTTTTTTTGGAGACACGGTCTCGCTCTGTTACCCAGGCTACCGTGCAGTGGTGTCATCACAGTTCACTGAAACTCCAAACTCTTGGGCTCAAGTGATCCTCCTGCCTCAGCCTCCTGAGTAGCTGGGATTACAAGTACATGCCACTGTGCCTGGCTAATTTTTCTATTTTTTGTAGAGAAAGGGTCTGGCTCTTGCTCAGG
>CAUYSK010057266.1:0-10225 GCA_963575035.1 Avahi laniger
ACAAAAGCAATGGTGATCTAGCACCTCTGGTATTATCCTGGACAGAGATGTAGCCCGTTCTACTAAGTGAAGTATCCCAAGTATGGAAAAACAAGCACCACACGTACTCACCATCAAATTGGTGTTAACTGATCAACACTTAAGTGCACATATAGCAGTGACATTCACTGATGTCAGGCAGGTGGGAGGGGAGGAGGGGACGGGTGTGTTCACCCCTAATGGGTGCGGTGCGCACCGTCTGGGGGTCGGACACGCTTGAAGCTCTGACTTGGGTGGAGCGAAGGCAATATATGTCACCTAAACATTTGTACCCCTGTAATATGTTGAAATAAAAAAAAATAAAAATAATCAAGTGGAAAGGCTAAATGAGAGAGATTAGAATCTAAGACACAGTTTTAATTCATATATAGCTACCTAACTAAACACACATATAAATATATGTGGGTAGACACATATGTGTTTAAACACACATTTCCTAGCTCTGTCTACAGTGGGTCTAAGAACAATGACATTTCAGGAGCAATGGGCACACCCAACACTCAGATTGCGATTTCTAATAGCATTCTCTAATAAAAAGCTGATAGGAGTCTTTTAGAATGCCTGGTTGTAAGTCTTGGAGAGAAAGAATTCACAGGCCTGGAGCATCTTGTACTACATTAAAGAAAAGTTTCCAAATAATTAAAATATTATATCAAAGGATACATGGTTCAACCTGAAATACCTCCCAATGGGTAAATATAGATTAAGTTTGCAAAAAATCAGATTATTTGATTATAACACAAAGTAAAATATAAATAAGTAAATAAATATATACTGATACTAATCAAGACTGAATAATTAAATGAGGGAGAACAGAGAAATCTTCCCAACATAAGAAAGCAAAATAATACATATGTATATATATTTGCCAAGTAGTAGAAATCAATTTGACTGAAACCACCCCTGTGATTGGGCTGCACTGTGGCTCTTTTCCAAACAACAGATAATGAAAATGGACACACTGTAACATTATAGTGGAGAAACCTGGAAAACACCATCTTAACCCAGTGACCAAGGTTAACATCACCAGTGATGCCATGCTAATTGCAAGAATTTCCTATAATAAGACACGATGGGATCAGACATTATTCTAAATATCCAAAAATCTAGTCTACTAGTGGAAAAAACTTTAGACAAACTTAACTTTAGAGGTATTCTAGAAAGTGCCTGGCCAGTTCTCCTCAAATCTTCCAAGGTCATGAGAAATCTAAGCAAGACTTAGAAAGTGGCACAAAGCAAAGCAGACTGGGGAAATATGATGACTAAATATAGTATGACATTCTAGTTTATGTCCTAGAATAGATAAAAACATTGGTGTTACAAATGGTAAAATATGAATGCAGACTATGGTTAATTTAACAGTAATAGAGCAATGTTGGTTTTTGGTATTGAGAATAGTAATGTAGAATGTTAAAATCAAGGGAAATTGGGTGATGGGGTATATGAAGACACTTTGCATAATATTTGCAACTCTTCAGCAAATACTATTTTATTCCAAAATAAAAATTTGTATTAAAATTGCAACTGTTAATAATTTTATTAAATAAATTTATATTAAATTTCTTGCCTGAGTTAATATA
This sequence comes from Avahi laniger, assembly GCA_963575035.1. Lineage (NCBI taxonomy): Eukaryota > Metazoa > Chordata > Mammalia > Primates > Indriidae > Avahi > Avahi laniger. The sequence continues at coordinate 1,620 of CAUYSK010057266.1, forward strand.
TATTTTTTCCTTTTGAATGTGTCTAGTTTGTTCCCTTGGTAATTTTAAAAGCAATGAAATTTTTCAATAGACAAAATAGATTATTTTCAATAATTCTCCAGTGTTCCAAGCATGATGAAAGTCTTCTCCACCAACCTGTTTCCTCAAATTGGGAATTCTGGAGTTATCCCAGAAATCTGTCTCTTATCAACAGTCAACTGACATCAAGGCTTAACCCAAAACAATCTGCCTATTAAAGATTCAGAAATACATTCTGTTTTATTACAGACATGAAATGTCTATTTAACATTTGCTTTCTTACTGCACCATTTTTAGTAACAAACAGCTAACATATCTTTCTGTGTTCCCCTTTGTCTCCTTAAGTTTATTGTTCTAATTTTTAAACCCTATATATTTAGGAATAATATATTTATTATGTCTAATATGTTTAGGCCTAATATTTCAAAATCTAAGGCCCAATATTAACAACCTCCCTCCAATGTCCACAATAACTAACACTTGATTTTCCCTCCAGCTTCATCCCAGGCCACTTGTGTTCCAAATCAGAACCATCTCCCCATGATTACCTCCAGTTTATTAAAAGACCATTCCACATGCTATTAGGTTTTAATCAAACTATTCCTACAATCCCATATCCAGTTAAACCTTGGGAAAATACAGTATCTCAAACTAAAATTTACATACTTAAAGACATTTTCTGTATGTCTGCATTATTTTAGGACAAACTCTTTTATTATTGATTGCACAATGAATTTCTACATTGTGATCATTACAAAATACAATAATATGTGTACATAAATAATAATTACAACTAATTTTACCATTGCTATTATTCAGTATTTATTATATGTAGGAACAGAATCTCTGTTTTATTCACAAGCCTCTCTGCAATGAGTGTGTCTCAATTGTGTTTAAGATTTCTTACACAGGACTCTAAAAGCATAGGTAAGAAAAGCAAGAATATATAGGTGGGATTATAACACAGTAAAAGCTTCCAAACCGAAAAAAAAAAAATTAACAAAAAGGTAATCTATGGAATGTAAAATAATATTCATAGATCTTACATCTGACAAAGGGTTAATATCAAAAATATATAAGAAACTACAACTTAATAGCAAAACAAACATCTAATAATAACCCAATTAACAAATAAGGAAAGGGCCTGAACAGACATTTCATCAAAGAAGCCAAACTAACACACAAGTAAGTGAAAAAGGACACAACATAATTACTCATCGGGGAAATGTTAATCAAAACTATGATAAAATATCACCTTACTCCAGGCCAGGTGTGGTGGCTCAGGCTTGTAATCTTAGCACTCTGGGAGACCGATCTAGGAGGATCACTTGACGTCAGGAGTTTGAGAACAGCCTCAGCAAGAGGGAGATCCTGTCTCTAATAAAAATAAATTAGCTGGACAACTAAAAATAGAAAAAAATTAGCCAGGTGTGGTGGTGCACACCTGTAGTCCTCGCTACTTGGGAGGCTGATGCAGGAGGATCGCTTGAGCCTAGGAGTTTGAGGTTGCTGTGAGCTAGGCTGACACCACAGCACTGTAGCCTGGGTAACAAAGTGAGACTCTATCTCAAAAAAAAAAAAAAACAAAAAAAAACTTACTTCTGTTAGAATGGCCATTATCAAAAAGACAAAGGGCAAAAATTACTGATGAGGATATAGAGAAAAGAGAACCCTTGTACAGGCTTGATGGGAATTTAAGTTGGTGCAGCCACTATAAAAAAAATAATATAGAGCCATCTCAAAAATTAAAAATACAATCATCATTTGATACAGCAATACAACTTCTTTGTATCTAAAGGAACTGAAATCTGGATCTCAAAGAGATCTCATGTTCATTACATCATTATTCACAATAGCCAAGACATGGAATCCACCTAAATGTAGATGGATGAATTCATAAATAAAAATGTGGTATATATACACACAACTAGTTAATAGTAAGCCTTACAAAAGGAGGAAATACCACCATTGGCAACAACAAGAATGAACCTGGAACATTACAATAAGAGAGATAAGCCAGGTACACAAAGACAGGTATTGTGTGATCTTGCCTTTATGTAGACTACAAAATAGTCAAACAGAGGAACAGAGAATAGAATGGTGATTTCCAGGGGATGGGAAGAGGAGGGAGCGGGAAGGTGTTGACCAAAGGAAATATAACTTCAATTATGCAAAATAAATAATTGCCGGAGATCTACTGTACAGCCTAGGATTAACAATACTGTATTGCATACCTTTTAAATTGCCATGAATTAAAGACTTAAATGTAAGACCTGAAATTATAAAAATACTAGGAGAAATCGTAGGGAAAATTCTTCAAGGCATTAATCTAGGCAAAGAATTCATGACTAAGACCTCAAAAGCATAGGTGACAAAACCAAAAACAGACAAATGAAACTTAATTAAACTAAAAAGCTTCTTCACAGCAAAAGAATAATCAACAAGTGAAGAGACAACCTGCGGAATTGGAGAAAATATTTGCAAACTATGCATCTGACAGGAGACTAATATCCAGAATTTACAAGGAACTCAAACAGCTCAACAACAAAAAGCAAATACCCCTATTAAAAAGTGGGCAAAAGAAATGAATAGACACTTTTTGTTTGCTAATTTCCAGTTCTAGGCAAAGAATAGACATTTTTCAAAAGAAGACATAAAAATGGTCAACACGGATTTGAAAAAATGCTCAACTTCACTAATCATCAGAGAAATGCAAATTAAAACCACAAGGAAATATCATCTTATACCAATTAGAATGGCTATTATTAAAAAGACCATAAATAACAAATACTGGCAAGGATGTGGAGAAAAGAAAACTCTTATACACTGTGGGTGGGAATGTAAATTAGTACAATCTCTATGCAAAACAGTATGGAGATTTCTTAAAGAGCTAAAATTAGAACTTTCAACCCAGCAATCCCACTACTGGGTATATACTCAAAAGAAAAAGCAATTAATAATATATCTAAAAGATACCTGCATTTGTATGTTTATTGTTAGGGTGGAAAGGCTGGTAGGTGCTCACAGTGCAGGTGGAGAAAGATTCCTCATACAGAAATTAAGATATAAAAAGTTCAAAAGCTTATTTTATCCTTTAGAAGTACAGAGAGAATGAGAGAGAGAGAGAGAGAGAGAGAAGGGGGGAAGAGAGCAGAGAGACTGGTGCGGTACCTCAAAGAGAAAGGAGATGCCAGCAGCAAGGCCAGGTGGCTTGCAGCTTTTATGGAGACAAAGAAAAAACCAGTAATTGTGAAGTAATTAGCAGGCAGTCCGGCTTTCTTGTTTCTTCTGTTCCTGGAGACTTAGTTATCTCTGGGATGTAGTCAGGCCTATCACAGGGAATGTGATTTTTGCCCCTGAGATACAGTTTTGGGCAGAAAATGAAGGCCTGGAGTTTACCCCCCTGCTGTCTGGTCTGGGAGCTTCTCAGGAACATGTTGAAGCTACGGAAACAAATTCTAAAGGCTATGAGCTGGTGAATGTAAAGAGAAAGATTTACATTTTCTTTCTTTTGGCTCTTTTTCAATGTTTGTGAAAACAGCCTGCTAGCTTGGGAGAGGAGCAGCCAGAGTAGGGAGAGCTCAAGATTGATCTTTAGCTGTTATTAGAAAATTGGGAGATTCGAGGCTGCTCTAACATTTATCGCACTATTCACGATAGCAAAGATATAGTATCGACCTAAGTGTCCATCAACAGATGATAAAGAAAATGTGTGTATATTCTACATACACAATGGAATACTATTCAACCTTAAAAAATAAAATCATGTCTTTTGCAGCCACATGGATGAAACTGGAGGGCATTATCTTAAGTGAAACAAGTCAGACATAGAAAGACAAATCCTGCATGTTCTCACTTACAAGTGGAAGCTAAATAATGTGTACACATGGACATAGGGTGGAATGACAGTGTGGACTTGGGAGGGGGTGGATAATGAGAAATCACTTAATGGGCACAATGTACATTATCTAGGCAATGGACACTCTAAGAGCCCTGACTACATCACTATGCAATCTACCCATGTAACAAAATCATACTTGTACCTTATCAATTTAAACAAATATAAAATAATTAAAAAATTTCCGTGAGTATAGATTTTTTAAGAGAAAACCAAACAAAAACAATAAAAACAAAACAAAGAGGGCAAAAGGATAAACATACAGACATAGAGACACACGGACACAGCAGACCTTATAGATTAATAAGATTTTTCATTTGTCAGTTTTTAAATAGTTTTTCTCCCCCTCTTTAGACTATTAAACTCTTTAGTATCTATTTTATTATATTGTCCTAAACCATTGTTAGCTAGGCAACTCTAAATTTGTATTTCTAAATACATGACCCTTAGGTGAAACAAGGTAGAAAATTTACATATCCAAGGCACAGAACTGAGGTCTAAACACTGTTATTTGAGACAAAGAATAACATAAGTAAAAGCCCAGCTAAGATAAGATTATCAGGAGAAGCATTTTAAACAAAGGTAAGGTTATGTAAAATTTAAGCCATTCTCTTTTCCAGAGTAAAAGTATTTAGGGGTTTTAGGTATAGAGAGGGAGATTCCTTTATGAATGGGTATTTTCTTTATAGATGTAAATTTTTTTCCCCAGAGTTTTAAAATAGCCAGCTAAATGTCAGAAAGTTGTATTTTGGAGACTGATTTAGTCTGATGGATAGTCTTTTTAAACTTAGCTTATTTCTTAATTAGATTACCAGCTTTAGGGTTTGAGCCCTTTAATGAAAATGGAAAACAAACAAACAACACACAAGCAGTTTTAAGGCCTCGATATTTAAGTATGTTAAAAAACAGGCATAGCTGTAAGGCAGAACACACAGATCTCCCAAAATCAAGGATCCCATTTTTTACTCTGAATTCTGGGTCCCCCAAAAGAGGGAAATGCCACAGGATTGGACAGTATGATGTCTTCACAGGACACCCTTACTGCAAGGATGTATTTTTGAGGCTGGTAAGCAAGCCAGTGGCAATCATACCACAATGTAATTAGCCGATCCCCTTATGGGAGTCTTATCCCTCAGTGGCAAGTGTTTTGTTTCTGTAGCCTCTGTGTGACCAACGGATGCTTTTCTCAACCACACATGCAAAGAAACAAGCGGCCCCTGTAGTAACAACCATTCACTCTAAACGACTGTTGCCAGCCACTTCTAACACTATAGCTCTTGCCACGGACTCACCAACCATCATACACACCAAGGTCAAGTCCTCTTATCATGCAAAGTAATCTCTGGTACCCCTTAAAAGCCAAAGAGATTAGGTAATGCAAAACAAAAGAGAGCAGAGTTTTAGACCTGAGAGGAATCTGTCTGTTCACAACTCTTGGGGTTTTATGAGGAAAAACAGCAGTTCCTTCCCAAAAGAGGAGTCTTTGGTACTTTTTTTTTTTTTTTTTAAAGGATCACAGGCTGTTAGGATTTTTTTTTAGGTCCCCTCATGAGGCACCAGGGTGGCAAGAGAAAGGAGGGACAGACAGAAGTAAGCAGAGAAATAGAATTCAGTCAGCTGAGAAGTTTTTACAAAGAATGCAGGTCTTAAACAATACATTTGTATACATATATAGCCTAAATATTAGTTTTAATTAAGTCAACTTTTGCCTATAGAGCTCTTCCAAAAAAATCTTTTCTCTAATTGTAATTCCTTCTCAAGCCACGTTACTTTTGCTTTTACTGCTTGCTGGGCTACTGTCTCCAAATGGTTAGCCCCCAGAAGCAGCCATTCCCCCGCAGCAGCTGTTTGCTGACCTTCCTTACGGCAGTGCGATAGATAGCTCTCAGTTAACAATTGCTCTAAACCCACTAGCACTTTCGAGGTATCCTCATGCTCAAATGGTGGTCCAAAAATGCCTAAAAGGTGAGCCACACCGCTCCACACAGAAGTGGCTGGCCACCATGGGATGCTTCATTTCCTTTTCCCATTTATTTTCTCTCAGGTCCTGGCTAGATTGCCAAATGTTCCACAGCATTTGTGGGCAGCCACAAGATGATGGTTCCCTGCACTCTTAACCCCCAAACCTTGGGCACATACGCCATAGAGAAAGAATGCGTAGGGCGATCAAAGTCACTATGTAAATTTGCCTAAAGACAAGATTTATGTACGTATTTACAGTAATGTCACGTTTGTTTTTGACCTAAGGGTTTAGGATTTAAGGTAATAGATAAAGTGAAAATCTTAGAGACAGTTCCAAAACTGGGGTTAATCAAAAGTTAACATGGCAGATTAGCATCCAAGATAGAGATATTTTAGTCTTCACAAATGATATAGCCTAGGTAAGCAGTAGGTAATACCACTTAGGTTTGTGTAAGTAAACTTTGTGTTTCCACAATGACAAAATTGCCTAATGATATTTCTCAGAATATAATCCTGATATTAACACATTGGTGTCAGGGTGTTTGGAGCCATGCTTGACCTGGGTACGGGACATTTCATGTTATGTTAGAAAAACTGCTATAACTTTTTAACCAATTGACATTTTTCAAAGGTATTTTGAGGAAAGTGGTAAATTACTTTTTTCACATCATGATTTATACTTTTTTTACATGTGATTATCAAATTTTTTAATATAACCACTGGGCTGGGTTGGGATCAAAGACTCTTCAGTAACAATAACAGGTGGCACTTTATCGATCAACTCTGCATATCTTCTCACACTGGATCATCACCTCTGGATTTCTGACCGTCTCTGACTTTCTCACCCTATTCTCTTCGGACACTGATTCTCAAACTCTAACAACTAACTTGCACCAACCATACCTCTCCATTTTTCAAAAGCCATGCTTTTTTGTCTATGCCTTCACACAGATATAGACACACTTCCGCTCAGGTCATCACACGCAGGTCCTCACTTAGATATCGTCCTCTCCAACACTCAGGCACATACATAATGCAGGCACTCTTACATTCAAACACGGAAATAAAAAATAAAGCACTTCTTAGTGAGAAACACATGCGACTGTTGCAGAGGCCAGGAAAATTCTGAAAGATCTTATTCTCGCCTTGCGGATACAGGGTCATTTTATTATGTGTAACGGGATACCCCATTTTGTTATAAACAAAGTTATCTGCTGTCTTTGATTACGTTGCAGAACAAAATCCAAGTGTCAAAGTTGTATCTTACTGCTCTAACGTATAGACAGTTCTGGTGTTGATACTCATGAAATACAACAAAAGGTTGCAAACACATCTAATTGTTCTAATTTGTGCAACATCTGTTATGACATTTCTGAAGGGAAACTGAACCATTTATAGTATTTTGTACATTTTAAGACAGGTGCGTGAAAATTTCAATGACGCACATATGCATCATCTGGACTCAAGTAAAAAACCTGAATGACACACATGTGCATCATCTGATGCCAATGTTAACATGGCATGACATTCTCTCTCTCCATATGTATGTGTATATATAAATACATAATTTACTTATTTATAGAGACCCATATACGTGCACACTACATACACCAGATAATGATGTACTGTGTACTATAACAGGGTATCACAAATCTCTTTGAATATAGATGTAAAATGTCTACATAATACTAGGGAACTGGAGTCTACCCATATATGAAAAGACTTATACTTCATTACCATGAGACATATAACTTAGAAAAGTAATGTTTTTTTTAATATCTGAAAGTCAATTAATATACCACATTGATAGAACAAATTTCAATAAACACAGTATCATCCCAATAAATCCAGAAAAAACATTTGAAAAAGTATAACACCTTTTGATAATAAAACACTCAATGAACAGAGAGGAACTTTCTGAACTTCTTTAAGGCATTTATAAAAAACTCACAGCTAACATCATACTTAATAGTTGAGACTGGATGCTTTCTCCCTCGGATTAGATACAACATATTGTCCTACCATAGTTCTCTCTCTTTAATTCAAAGAGAAATACCCAAATAACAGCCAGAAACGATGGCAAAGAGTAAAGGGCAACAAATGAAAATAATAATTAATGAGACTATACTCCATGATAAACTTTATACACTTACAAATAGACACCAACTTTTTATTAGCAAAGAAAATAAAATGAACTTTTTGACACCAAAAAAGATAAGTTTCTCCCATAAGAATTAAAGGTGGAATATACAAAATGAGGGAATATATCCAGAACTTGCCACATAAGGTATGAAAAATCCAAATAATTAATAAAGATTCATTTTTCAATGGCTTATTAATAGAATGATTAAACAACTATATAAAAATTAAACCTACTTATATAGTGGAAAGACATTTCAATTCACCCATAGATTCAACACACTTTAAAAATGGATAGAAAAAATTTTAACTCACTTTAAAAAAAGCTACCCGTTAACTCATGTACTATTGCTTGAAAAGGACGTACAGAATTCTCACATCAATGTTTCCTTGCAAAAGCAGTGACAATCCATAGTCCAGAGACCCTCTTTAATAATAAGCCACTGATAAATGTTATGGAGCGAGGGCGCGAACGAATTACGAGAGACTTTGAGCCAAATTGAGAGTCTTTATTAGCTGGCCAGCGACCACCTCTGTCTGCATAAAGACAGCACAAGAGAGTGGCCCCCAGCCTTCATTCCTTTAACCT
>CAUYSK010057267.1:0-93695 GCA_963575035.1 Avahi laniger
GGAGGCCAGGCGGGTATTGAGATCCTGCATGACGGTTTTCTCATTGGCAGTAAGAATACCACCATCACCGCCACCATAGCCACCTCCAAAGCGGCCAGTGCGGGCAGCCGGGCGGCGCGGGGGGCGGGCCCGGGGGGGGGGCGGGGGGCGCGGGGGGCCGGGCGGGGGGCGTGGGGGGGGGCGCTGGGGGCGTTGGGGGTGGCTCGGGGGGCTTTGGAGGTGGCTATGGTGGCGGTGATGGTGGTATTCTTACTGCCAATGAGAAAACCGTCATGCAGGATCTCAATACCCGCCTGGCCTCCTACTTGGATAAGGTGCAGTCTCTAGAGGAGGCTAACCGTGACCTGGAGAGTAAGATCCAAGATTGGTATGACAGCAAGGGACCCAGTTTGTCCCAAAAGGACTACTCTCCTTACTATGACACTATTGATGATCTCAAGAACCAGGTAGGTACAGGAAACTCCAATCTCTCTCTGTCTCTCTCTCTTACATTCTTTATCTTCCAAAAAGGTGAAATGCTAGACTTTAAGCCTAGACAATAGCCAGGGAATCCATCTTTTGGAAACTTTAAACTTTCATTAGAAACAAACTCATGTTTCATTCCTGAGGGTCCCCAGGCCTGGACTTTGGCCTGTGCTTTGGAATTTCATCTTTACTTTCTCAACTTTCAGAGTTTGGGCAGGGCAGAGAGGAAGCCTGGGTTGACCTGGGCACTGCTGGGACTGAATGTGGAGCCTCCTTTTGGTCTGGGCCAAGTCAATCTTCTCTCTCCCTTCCTACTCCTTCCGGGATCCTATAGGACCCTGTCTTGGTCTTTTAAGGTATTGTGGACCCAGTTGTATAGGCTAGTTGTTCAAGTGGAGAGGATCTAGAACTCTGGGAATGGAAGCTGTCTCTCCATCCATCCATCCATCCATCCATCCATCCATCCATCCACATGTCCATCTATCTATCCAGTTTAGTGAGTGACTACCCTCAGTGTTACTCTGGGAAGAAGTGATGTACTAGGCTTAGCCTCTGCCCGGGAGAAGCTAGCAGTCTGGCTCTTCCCTGTGGTCACTCATTCCCTTGCTTTCACACATGCTGCCTCTGGATGTGTTGTTTCTTCTACCCAAGCCTCTTCCATCTATTCATGTTCAATATTAACCCAATTCAATTGCCACCTCTCTCCTGAAGTCTTCCTTGATATCCCATAACCACAAGCCACCTCTCCTTTCCTTGAAGTCTTTTAGGATATCTTGGACTTTGTAGTCGATGATGGGCTCCTTGAGGAAAAGTATGTCAGTGATCTCTAAACCCCACAGTGACCTTTGCAGTAGATCTTCAAAAGCTTGTTGAATGAATACATGAAGGCCACGCTGAATATCCTTGCCAAAGGCTGAGAGGGGTCTGGGCTGTGTGCCAGCTGTTGGAAGCTCCTCTTACCTCTTGAGAGTCTTCCTGGATGGGATCCTCCATCTCTGATGGTTTTAGTTGACCTCTCATTCTCCTAGCTGTGGGTCATAGCAGCGGGACATGATTCCATGCTGTCTCCTCTCTTTCAGATTGTGGACCTGACAGTGGGCAACAACAAAACTCTCCTGGACATTGACAACACTCGCATGACACTGGATGACTTCAGGATAAAGTGAGTTCTGCTCCTTTCTGCCTCTCCTGTTGTCAATTCTTACCTCACCCACAGTGCTCTGGAGGTCCCTGTAGGGCCTGGTGCCCTTTTGATCATTCTCTACCCCTGCCTGGTCTGCAGGTTTGAGATGGAGCAAAGCCTGCGGCAAGGTGTGGAGGCCGACATCAATGGCCTGCGGCAGGTGCTGGACAATCTGACCATGGAGAAGTCTGACCTGGAGATGCAGTATGAGACCCTGCAGGAGGAGCTGATGGCCCTCAAGAAGAATCATCAGGAGGTGGGTGCTGGCTCCTTACAGTCTACTGGGGAGAGGGAGGGGCTGGAGTGCTATGGAGCACTGCCTGGGAGACACTCTCTCCCTTGCTCCCAAGGAGGACACTTTCAGCTTCTCTGTAGCCCTGTCAATGGTGGTGGTTGGCCTTTGACTTCACAACTGTACCCTGGGAGGACCAGAGGAAAAAAGTGTGGTGAAGAGGATCCCACCCCTGACCTGACCTCATATCTCCTTCTTCCCTGCCAGGAGATGAGCCAGCTGACTGGGCAAAACGATGGAGATGTGAGTGTGGAGATCAATGTTGCTCCCAGCAAAGATCTCACCAAGGCCCTCAATGACATGCGTGAGGATTATGAGCAGCTCATTGCTAAGAACCGAAAGGAAATCGAGCAACAATACGAGAGTCAGGTGAGCAAAGTGGGCTGCCCACTCAGCCATCCCTCCTTTGGTCTATGCAGCTCTCCATTCCTCCACCCTATCCCTCTCTTCTGTCCCTTCATCCCCCCACTTCTCTGTGTCAGTATAGCTGTCACTTACCTGTCTTCCAATGGATGTCACTCATCCATCTTTCTTCACTGTACACAAACATAATTGCAGAGTAACTTCTCAGTGTTGGGTTTGATGTGAAGTGCTGATGTCTCAGAGATGAGCCAGTAAGATTGCTGCCCTTGAGGGGCTCACAGTTTATCAGCTGTGTGAGAACAAAAGCAGAGCGTGAACAACTTACTATAATGCTGTGTGATATAGGACTCTAGCAGAGGGACAGTGTGCTTCCAATACTCCCCTGAGCTCCTTGATGGCTCCCTTCCTCCCTAAGTCTTCAGAGCCTGGCATGGAGCCTGACACATAAAGACATGGTCTGTAATGTGTGTGTGTGTGTGTGTGTGTGTGTGTGTGTGTGTGTGTGTGTGTTGGTGGGGGGTGTTGATTGGAAGGTGGAGACAGTTTGAAATAAGGTTAGAAAGGTGGTTTGGGGACAAAATGTGAAGGGCCTTGAAATCTTGCTGAGAGGGAATGTCATGTTGAGAGAACTGGACAACCCTGTATGGCTGGAGGGATCTAGAACTCAGAACAACTTGTCCTTGGCTTTGGCTCAACCTTGCCCTGAAGGTGAAGAACCCTGCCCATTGAAGGTCCTGACCCAGCCTGGTCCTTACTGAGCCTTTTGGTTTGCAGATAACTCAGATTGAGCAGGAAGTGACGTCTAGTGGCCAGGAGATGGAGTCCAACACCAAGGAGGTGACCCAGCTTCGGCATAGTGTCCAGGAGTTGGAGATTGAACTGCAGTCTCTGCTCAGCAAGGTTGGTAGTCCCTCTCTAGACCTTCCGACAGGATGGGGCACAGGAGGCTTTGCATGATCCCCAGGAGTGGGAAGGAGAGGAGCTATGATGTAGCATCCCTCTTAAAGCCTCCTCCTGCCCCATAGAAAGCAGCCCTGGAGAATTCCTTGGAAGAAACGAAGAACCGCTACTGTGGCCAGCTGCAGCAGATCCAGGCTCAGATCAGTGACATGGAGGCCCAGATCACTGAGACTCGGCAAGAGATTGAGTGCCAGAATCAGCAATACAGCCTTCTGCTCAGCATCAAGATGCGGCTGGAGCAGGAAATTCAGACCTACCGCAGCCTCCTTGAGGGTGGCCAGGAAGACTTGTAAGTCCCCCAGGATTCTGTCAAACTCCTAGGAGTACCTAGTCCTCTGATACTACTTCTGTTCCTTTGGATAGGGGTATCTGGGGAAGCTCTTGTACACAGGGTCTGATGGGTCGAGGACTTCTTCATCCTGTGGGGGGACCTCAGGGCATTTGGACTTTGGGAAAGGAGAATGATGACAATGTGAGAAGGAGCTGCCTCGCTGGTCTAGGGAAGGGAAGGCTTCCCATGTCCAGCTGGAGGCCCTCTTCTCCCAGCTGCAGTACCAGCCCAGTCTCTGTCCTCTGCCTCCCAGGAAAGGAAACAGAAAGATTCATGTTTGGGTCTTGACTCTGTTCAGGTGCATCCTTGTACGGGTACGTGAGGGCCACACATTTTATCTCTGTGTTTTCTTTCTTTCTTTCTCAGTGAATCTTCTGGAGCTCAACAAATTGGCTTTGGAGGTCGAGGAGGAAGTGGATCTCGAGGAGGAAGTGGATCTCAAGGCGGAAGTGGAGGCAGTTATGGAAGAGGATCCAGGGGAGGAAGTGGAGGTGGCCATGGTGGAGGAAGTGGATCCAGGGGAGGAAGTGGAGGCAGTTATGGCGGAGGAAGTAGTTCCGGAGGAGGAGGTGGAGGCAGCTATGGTGGAGGAAGTGGAGGCGGCTATGGTGGAGGAAGCGGTTCTGGAGGAGGAAGTGGAGGCGGCTATGGTGGAGGAAGTAGTTCTGGAGGAGGAAGTGGAGGCAGCCATGGTGGAGGAAGTGGTTCTGGAGGAGGAAGTGGAGGCAGCCATGGTGGAGGAAGTGGTTCTGGAGGAGGAAGTGGAGGCAGCCATGGTGGAGGAAGTGGTTCTGGAGGAGGAAGTGGGGGCAGCTATGGTGGAGGAAGTGGTTCTGGAGGTGAAAGTGGAGGCAGCTACGGCGGAGGAAGTGCATCCAAAGGAGGAAGTGGTGGAAGATCATCCCAGTCCCAGTCGGCCTCCTCAAAATCTGGTGACTATGATGAATCAAAAGGTAAGGGACAATTCTATGTTGTCGAATGGAGGGAGGCACAGCTCTAGGTTGCAGGGTAGAAGAAGAGGCAAGGTATAACCCCTTTTTAAGTATCTTTGAACCACTCTTGGGGAATACATATTCTGAGCAGAACTAGATTTTAGGTCTCTAGTGAGATTCCATAGACCTGCCCTTAGTTCTGAATCGATCATTATTTTTGACAAAGCTTTGGTTGAGGCTCCAACCAAGTAGACGTGTGGCCTGAGTCTCAGTAGTTTAGGAGGTGGGTTGAAAATTAGCTTATATATTTCCAACCCCACATTTTGAGATTGGTTTTATTATTATCCCTGTTTTTTAAAAAAATGAGATCCAGAGAAAATAAGTAATTTGCTCAAGGTCATACAGTTCATAGATGAGGGACTCAGCTCCGTAGGGCTCCATGGCTAGTACATTCAACCAGCATGAGGGTGGGAGACCTGGATTAGCAACACTCCAGGTGGAAGAGCGAGTCAGGGGTTTCAGTCGTGGGGGGCTTACATGAGTGTTACACGATGCAAAGGCCAAAAGGAGTATTTAGTGAACATGATAATCAAAATGTAAGAAGGAATCACACAAGTAAGGTGGTCTCTAGGTGAGGGAAAATTTCCTTATCTACACACTGAATTTTATAAAATAAAAACTTAATAGGAAATGACATGGCAAAAGGCTGGGTCACGCGATTGGGAATGCTTAGCTCAGAGAAGGCTTGCGGTGTCTGGGAGCCATCCTTTGGTCGTGCATCTGGTGTGGTTTTTTGTGTCCAGTGACACTGCTGGGCCGTGAATGTGCATCTAGGGTGAGGCTGGGGCCATCTTTGCCTCGATGTGCAAAAAATTTACTAACAGAGCCGTTGAGTGCAGATGGCTGCCTCGTGGAGAGCATCTGCCAGGGTTGCTGTAAGAGACTCAGGAAACAGACAGGGGCGCTAGTTTGGGTGACCCCTAGGTCCTTCCTTCTCAGGACTCTCTAGCTCTTTGAGCTCTAGTGTCTTTGCTCCCAGTTTCCCCGTTTTTCGCTGAGTCCCAACCTGTCGCAGTCCTCTCTTCTCACCCTCACCTCCCTTCCATGTCTCCACAGGCTACCACGTGCGATACTAGAGCCTCCGTAAACTTCCCCTGCCCAGCCCCAGTGGAGCTTCCCCCAGATGGGCAGACCCCGGATGAGGCCTGCTTATGCGTCCTGCCATCAGGAATAGTTGGCAACGAGCCCTGGTGCCTGCGTGGGACGGGACTGACTTGGTGTGTGTGCCTCTGGCTGTCCACCGGCCCCCTGCTCTGCTCGGCTTTGATGGCTTCAGGGTTGGGGAGACCTCCCTTCCTCTCTCAGGCCTGGGGTGACCTCATTCCCTGCCTGATCCTGAATTCCTAATAAAGCTTTCCCATTGCAAATCAAACTTTAGTGTGGATCCATTTGTTCTTTGAGATAAGAAGGGACTGAATGGAGGTGAGGGGACAGTCAATTGAATTCACCATAAAAAGTGTTGATTAATTTTTCTACCAGTTAACTTTTGCTTGTGCCAGAGCGGCCCACAATTTAGTGGCTAAAAATAACAACCATTCATTCAGCTTAGAATTTTGCAGTTGGCAATTTAGACTGGGTAGTTCTGTTTTCCTTTATGCATCTGTGGTCAGTTGCAAGTCAGCCAGGTGGCTCTGCCTCTGGAGGTTGGCTGGATGCTGGCTGGGGTGGTGGGGATGAATGAGCTGTATGACTGTCATCTTCCAGCTGCTAGCTTGAGCTGTGTTCCAAGATAATGGTAGCGTGCAAGGCCTCCTGGGGCTTAGGGTCAGAGCAGTCACTTTGGCTGCTTTATATTGGCCAAAGCAAGTGACGACTTAACGCAGACCAAGACCAGGGGAAATAGACTTCTCTTGATGGGAGGAGGTGCAAAGTCATATGGCAAAGGGGACGGGTATGGGGGGGCAATAATTGAGGTCATTTTTTGCCAACAATCTACCATAATCTATCAGCAGGTGGTGTGTTAGCTATGTAGGGAAACAAGACAACAATGATGTGGTTTTTGCTTTGGAAGATTTCATAGACGGTGAAAAATATAGGCAAAAATAAGGTGCTCTGAGGCAGAATAAGAAACATTCCACAAGACAAGACCACAGCCAGTAATATTCTCCAAGGATTCTGATAGTCAAAACTCCTTTCCCCCTCAGCCTATGAAGCAGGTACTATAGCTACATAGCAAGTCACCCCAAAGCTTAGAGGTTTAAAACAACAATATTTGTTTTGCTCATGAAATCTGCAATTTTGACAGGCTTGGTGGGGACAGCTCATCTCTGCTCCTCCTAGTGTCACTGTGGCTCACAGGCTGGTGGCTGGAGTCGTCTGAAGTCTTGCTCACTCACATCTCTGGCCCAGCTGGGGTTCCTCAGGCTGCTCTCTCTGTCTCTCTGTTTCCCTGCATAGCTAACACAGGACCTGCTAATGGTCTCAGAGTGACCCTTCGGCAGGACAGCTTCAGGGTTGCCAGACTTCTTACATGCTGGCTCAGGGCGCCAAAAACATATGTCCTAAGTGCGACACTGCCAGGAAGAAGCTATTTTACTTATCACCTGGACTTGGAAGTCACACAGCGTCACTTTTGCTGTAGTCACAGGCCTGCCTAGATTCAAGGGAAGGGAACAAAGACCTTGCGCTAGGCAGAATTCCAAGATGATCCCCCAAGATTCCCGGGCCTGGTGTACACACACCTCATTGCAGTTATTCCATCAAGCGCTAACCTAGATGCTGCAATGAAGGGATTTTGATAATTAAGGTCTTAAATATGTTGCTCTTAAGATAAGAAGATTATCTGAAGGAGCTGACCTAATCACATGAGCCCTTTAAATCCAAGAGTTTTGTCTGGCTGGTCACAGGAGAAGTCAGAGATTTGAAGTATAAGAAGATGTCTATTTATGGCTATATCACCCTGAACATGCCCTATCTTGTCTTAAGTATAATATGAAAAGTTTTCAATGTGTCCTTGCTGGCTGAAGATGGAAGGGGGCCATGTGGCAAGGAATGTAGGCTCAAGGAGCTAAGAGCCAGCAGGGAACAGGGGATCGCAGTCCTCCAGCTGCAGGGACCTGAATTTTTCTAAGATCAAGAAGGAATTTGGAAGTGGACTTCCCCTGAGCATCCAGATGAGAACCGAGCCTGGCCGACATCTTGATTTCAGCCTTGTGACATCTTGCACAGAGAGCCCAGTCACACCAGCAAGACCGTCACCTAATAAACAGTGCTGTTTTAAGCTGCTAAGTTTGCAGTAATTCGTTAAGCAGAAATAGAAAACAAATACAGATCCTATCTCTAGATGCATGTGGGTGTGTTCATGTCACATTGAAGAACAGCACGTGCACTGGGATATTAATGGGTCATTTCTGGAAAACACAGATTTCTATAGGTTGGCTCAAATCACTGGGGGAGGGGTTATGCAAGGGTGCACGTAGGGTAACAAGTGACACAGAAGCTCAGGAAGGTTCAAGATTCTGGACTATATGGAGATAGGTGCAGGATGATCTAAGATGGCTCTAGCAAGATGCTGAGCAGTGAGAGTCTGTGATTTTTTCTCTGGTGCTCAACAGTTAATGAGTAACTGACTACTGTCTTCTCTGGTTCTTTTCCTGCTACCTGCTGTCTTCCTCATCTACCATTTTATATCCATTCTCTACTTCTCTAACTTTATTTGGAGAATTATTCATTATGCGGCTGAGACTTTCTAAGACAGAAGCCAGAACTTGCTTTCCCACTGCCCTTGCGCTAGGGCATATGCATGTGACAGCTCTGCTAGGCAGGTGACTGACCCACGGGGGACTGACTAGGATGTAAAGGAGGCACTGAGTGGGATCCATGATGGCAGGAACAAAGCCAGGCAGAGACACACAGTCTGTTGGGGCAGCATGTGATCTTTTTCTGTCCTTAGTAAGTCAAGAACTTTCACATTTTCACTTAAAGGCAACACTTTGTGGCTTCTCTTTGACATATCCAAATCGCCAGCTTCACTACTCTTGCACTTTGGGGCCATTATTAATACAATAAGGAATACTTGAACACAAGCATCGTGAGACTGCGACCGTTGATCTGATAACCGACATGGCTGCTAGGTGACTAGTGGGCAGGTGGTGTACACATGTGGACACCCTGGACAAAGGGGTGATTCACATCCTGGGCAGGATGGAGTGGGACAGTGCGAGATTTCATCACATTGCTCAATATGGTGCACAATTTAAAACTGATACATTGTTTACTTGTGGAATTTTTCATTTAATACTTTCAGAATGTGGCTGACCACTGGTAACTGGAAACATGGGAAGCCTCTTGTACTGCTTTCTCTGTGGGTGACAGTAAACTTATTCTGGTATTCTTTGTCTATTGGGATAGAGAAAAAAGAATTTCCCACAGCAGGTACTAGGGACTATGGTGATCTGGTAAGTAGATGCAATCTGGATCAATGATTGCTATTGGAACAACCACATGATAGTTGTAAAATAATTTAATGTCATTCTCTAACATTTGTCCATATTCTACACAGGAAAAATAGGCAAGTTAGTGGGGAAGTGATCAGAGTTTCCAACTCTAAATTTATCAAATCTCTTATGTGGCACTAATCTCTGTCATTCCCTTAGAGATGTAGTATTGTTGGCCTTTCTTATTATAATAATACTTACTCCATGGATCAGGGAGCCATTTAATGACTAAATCCATTTCATTCCAGACACTGGGAGATGACCACAGGATTGGTCCAGGGTACCATTGGGCTCATTTGCCATCTGATCCTCTGTATTGGTCAGGTTCTCAATTTCAACCAACAGAAGCTACTCTGGCTATTTAACAAGGAAGGGATTTACAAGAGCTCCAGATAGCTCAAAGAATCGTTAGGAGGGCCAGAGAAACAGAATTTAGGCTGAACTTCCAAGAATCCCCAAAATGACACAGCAGAGTGGGTCTGCCAAGGGAGCTGCTGCCTCTGCCAAGACCATGAAACTGCCGAGTCAGGATGGGGCCTCCGAACTTAGAAACAGCCTCCACAGTCTGGGTTCAGAACCATGCTGACTTGTCATCTGCCAGTAAACTAGATGCCCTGGGGGGAGCCCACTTCCCCACATACCTCTTTTCTAAGTCAAGTCCCACGTGGGCGTATCTGGTTGGTAGAATCTAAATCACATGGCTCATCTCAGTGGCAAAGGAGGCTGGGAGATGTAGTTTTTAGATCTACCAGGAAGAGAATAGTGACTAAAATAACCTACACATAAGCTTCCATTGTAACTGGGGAACCACAGCATTATTCTGCATTTTTAGAGATTAGAGTTGGTTTGGAGCCAGTGTCCAATAATCCCCAAAAGTCTAGACATTTCCTTCCCCCGGTACACAGCTGCTCTTTTCAATGCCCTTGGGTTCCTATGGAGAAGGCCAGGAGGTAGACGTATAGCACATGCTTGTGATGCTCTTGCATGGCCCTTCCTCAAAGGTATCTGGCCTTCCCTTCATTCAGAGTTCTCTGGGTCTAAGACCCGATTCTGGTTTGGAATTGGATAAGAGGCTGTCATTCTCAAGAGAGGCCTCTTCCTGATGTAACATTTTTGTTTTTTTGTGGGAATGGGGAGTGAATGTGGCAGATCTGGAAGATCAACTTGATCGTATCAGTTTCAACATTCTCCTAGTGAGTGTCCCATACTCAAGAGGCTGGTAATCTTAAACCCACCTTTTTCCAAACTCCAAAAAGCTATGGCTCTAGGTGCAATTTAGGTTTTTCCAATCAGATGCACTATGTGGTTCATGAGTTGAGTGGGGAGAGACATGAAGGGGGAACAAATTGTATGTATTTTTGTTTGTGTGGATCTACCAGGTACTATGTGGCCCTGGGGCCAACAAATCTGGTAGTGGCTTTCCGATTCCCAAGCTTTCTGATTGTGGCAGACCAAGAGTTCCCTTGGGGGCCAGTTCTATGATGGAAGCCGTTCCTAGAGACCCATATAGAGTCTGTTCTTCCAGGCTTCTAATGATTTTGCCAGCACCTTATTCCCTGTATTAAATTGCCTTCGGTTAAGAAAGTGAGGTTAGGCAAGGTGCAGCGGATCAGCTCTGTAATCCTAGCACTCCGGGAGGCTGAGGTGGGAGGATCACTTGAGGTCAGGAGTTTGAGACCACCCTGAGCAAGAGCAAGACCTGTCTCTACAAAAACAGAAAAATTAGCTGGGTGTGGTGGTGAGCACCTATAGTCCCAGCTATTCCGGAGGCTGGGACTATAGGATCACTTGAGCCCAAGAGTTTGAGGTTGCAGTGAGCTATAATGACACCAGTGCACTCTAGCCTGGATGACAGGGCAAGATTCATCTCATTAAAAAAAGAGACAGAGAGAAAGAGAGAGGGAGAGAGAGAGAAAGTGAGATTGGTTTCTGCTATTTAAAACTGAACCCTGATTGAATCAGGATCTTGGTGGACTATTCCTATATTTGGGTCCTAGAGATTCATGATTAATTGACCACCATCACAAATTCCTACAGATTTTATCATTCTGCTTGCTATTCCAGCCTTTCAGCTTTGAAGTGTTCCTACTTGTCCTCTGTGATCTGAGATCCCATCTCCGTTGAAATCAGGGAGTCTAATTCCACTGTAGTATCTCTTTACCCACAACCCCAGAGAACAACCACTACCATGTTTTTCAAAGATGCTGCTGTCTTCCTCCTTGTCTTTGTATTTTTAAATAGCCAGAGTGTAGGCGGTGTCTTCTGGGCTCTCATGGTTGATGAATGAGTGAATGAGTTCCACGCAATAATGAATAAATTCCATTCCAACATTCCTGTCTCCCCAGGTGGCCAGATTCCTTCCTCTTTATTATAATGACCTTTTCCTGGGAACAACTTTATTTTGAATAGGCCCTGTTGAGTTCAGTTTCTGTCACCCAACTGAGCAACCATTTAGATCCACTCCTAGATGTTCAAGTTTGAAGCTGAACTTCCAATCTCTGGTGAATGCTTCCATATCAATTAATTTGGCCGGATCAAAAATAGAATCCATTCCCAAACTCAGTCTTCACATTGCTGCTGATTATAGATTAACAACATCTTGAACTTCTCCTGGTGTATAAACCTTTTCCTCTGAGCTTCGACTTTGTCATTGATCTCTTCCCCCAGGTATGCTGGGATCTATCTGGCTTACTCACAATTTTGGAGGCAATATAGAGTAGTAGGGTGGTGAATGAGGATAATTTGGAGTTTGGGGTGCTGTGAGTCAATTAAATTCTCTAATCTATTCCTGTTCCAAGTCTGTGGGTGCCCCTCTTCCCTGACCAGTGCTCTTTTATAGAAGGACTGGCAAGGTTGTGATTTCGACTGATGTTGTGACTTGGAAAATTCAACTTTGAGTTTATTAGCTACTTCAGCTTTGTAACTACCAGAAATCAGAGATCTTTTTTAGCATAATCATGGAAAGTCCCTGGTCCTCTGACTGCTCATAGAGTCAAGAACTTAGAACTTGGAATATATTACTTTTCCTCTAAGCTCTCCAGCACAGTTAGAAGAAACTAGCCAACTCCTGTTTTATTCACATGCCATGGGCTTCTACAGTCTCACATTTTAATCACAGCCACATTTTCACTGGCTTTGGGCCCATCTAGGCCAGATAACCAATCTGATTCTCAGATCATTCATTCAAAAACCTTTATTGGATAAATATATATTAAGATCCTTCTATGCAAACACTGTTCAAGGTGCTTGGGATATATCAATGTAGAAAAGAGAGGAAGATTCCTGCCTGTATAGAGCTTATATTATAGGTAAGGGGAGGGGAAAAGCAGTACATGCAGTAAAGAAATACGTAATAATATACTTGAAGGTGGTAAATGTGAAAAGAAGCAGGGATGGATAAGGGGGTGCTATGGTAGAGTAAGGAGGGGCTATGATTTGGATATGGTTTGTTTGGTCCCATCGAGTCTCAGGGTGAAATTCGTTCCCTAACGTTGGAGGTGGGGCCTGGTGGGAGGTGTTTG
Organism: Avahi laniger; assembly: GCA_963575035.1. Lineage (NCBI taxonomy): Eukaryota > Metazoa > Chordata > Mammalia > Primates > Indriidae > Avahi > Avahi laniger. The sequence goes on from CAUYSK010057267.1 coordinate 12,544, forward strand.
GGCTGTGGAGGCAGATCCAGGTGGAAGACCAGGGCACTCAGAGCAGAGATGGTTCGAGTTGGCTGGATTCCAAACATAGACTGTTAGGATTTCCTGAAGGACTTTATGTTGTAAATGAAAGAGAAGTCAAGGAGGCCTCTGAGTCCTTTGTCTGAGCAAATGAGAGGAGCTGTCACTCATCAAGATGGGAGGGCTCTGAGTACAACTGGTTGGCATGGAAGAGGAAGAGTCAGTTTTGGATACACTGAATTTACACCGCCCGTTAGACACCCTAGCAGAGATCTCTTAGAAGCCTTTTGGCCAGCAATCACTCTTGATATTAAATTCTGCATCCATCAGGGTGTTTGCCTGCAAAGATCAAAAGCCACACGCTGAAAGCCAATTTGTTAAGGGATGTGAGGGAAGTCATAGAGTCTCCAGGAAGAACTCCCAGAGAACAGGCTTGAAGATAGTGCAGTCTGGAGGAAGGCCCACCCTTGCCACCGTCTGCAGGCACAGTTCTGGTAGCGTGTTCCCCTTGATGCCACCCTGAAACCTCTGGCATTGCTGCTTCTAGAAGCTGGATATCTCTGCAATCGTTCCTGCCAGCATGGATTCCACCGGGTGCCTCTTTCTGTGGGACGTTAGCTCCTGGCTGTGGTCTTATACGGTGTGTTTGCCTGGTCATGTGTGTGCTCCAGCTGCAAGGGAGGCTGGAAGGCTAATTTCTGGCTTCCATAGTGGGGAGGCACCGACACCAGATGGGAAATTGCTTTCCAAAGGATCTGGGTGGCCAATAATAAGAACAATTATCTCCATGAGGAAGGGGCAAGGACTAACATTCGCTGAGCAGCCAGTAATGTGCCAGGTGTTGCGGTGAGCCCTTTATGTGCATAACTTTATTTAATTGTCATAGCAGCCTTGTGATGCTGTTCCTGTTTTCATTTTACACATGAGAAAACTTGTTTAGAGGGATTAAAAACATCGTACAGCTCCTAAAGAGCGGAGCCAGGACTTGAATCTAGGAACTCTGACCTGATGAAGCCGCATTACAGAAGAGGAAACTCTAGCTCAGAGAGGTCAAGTAACTTGTCTGAGGTCACAAAGCTTATAAGTGATCAATCAAGATTTAAATCCAGTTTGGCCTGGCTCCAAAGCTAGCACTCTTTTTCCTGCCCTCTATGACCTCAAACAATTATTGGGTACCCAGTGAATACAGACACAAGTGACTCCCGTAAGCAGAGCTTGTCAAAAATGCTGTATGTGGGAAGCAATGATTGCACAAAGTGCTGAGAGTGAGATGGGTCACCTCACACATGTAGATTCTTTCCTGGGATGTCAGTTCCCCCCGGAGGCCCTGGGTCTGTGCTTGCTAAGGGAGGAATGGGTGCACGAGCACACAGAGGAGAATGAAGGTGACAGCTGATGGTCTCTGCAAATCCTTTTGGCTCCAGCAGCCTGTCATTCTGACATTCATAAATCCGACAGCTTTGATCTCCGAATCTCCTCCCCTTGGAAGCTCCTGCTACCTATGGCTCTCTTGGCCTCAGGCCCGGATTCTCTCCCTATCTCAGGCCCAAACAGGAACAAAATCAACTCCCTTCTCGTTCCTCTTACATGGCTGAGAACCACTGGGACTGTCTGAGGGAATTCTTGTGAAATCAAAAGGGAAGTTCAAGAAATGAGCCAACAACAACATAAAATAAAACCCAGGAGGAATGGTACCATGAGAAGTTAAAAGATAATGAGGACAGGTAAGGCGGGGCTGGGTCCTCAAAGCTGCCTCTTTAGGAGAATCTCAAATCGGAGCTCTCATCTATTTTAATCCCCTCCTCGGGCGATCCATTCAACAGTTATTTATTGGGTGCTTGTCCTATGTCGGGGGTTGGGAATAAATCGAGCTGTGAACAGAACAGAGGAGGCCTCTGCCCTCACGGACTCACAGTCCAGTCCTGGAGGCAGATAAGCAGATTGGCAGGTGTCATCTAGTTTGGGGGACAGGCCCGTGAAAGGATGCCTTCTTATGACAGGCATGGGACAGGGACCTTCCGTATGTCATTTTCTTTATTTCTCCCAACAACCGTGTGAGGTAGCTGTTGTGGCTTCCATTTACAGATGGGAAACTGAGGCTTAGAGAGATGACATAATTCAGCTGACAAAGGATCTGGATTGGTCTGACCCCCAAGCCTACCCTTGTCTCATGCTGTGTAGGACAATCACAGACCACCGGCTGAATGCAGAGATGAACACTTGCTTCAAGCAGGAAAGCCCTGGAAATTCTGTTCTTGGGAAACAAGCAGCCACATGTGAACAATGGATCCTTCTTCCAGTTATTTGTTGTCTCTGGGCCTCAATTTCCCCTGCAGAGGTCCTCAGCGTGGAGAAGAAATGAAGGGCAATGAAGGAATGGGGGCACTGGGGCGGGTGGTCTCCACTGGCTTTCTGAGCCACGGAGGATCCGTGGTTCATAATCTCTTGGCATTTTCTCTGCCACTGGGGTCTCACATCCATCTCTGCTGTCACCGGCCTCCTCTGCCCCAGGGCCATGCTGTTCCCACCTCCAGCCCCAAATGTGAACAAAACAAGTTCCTTCCCTCCATTTCCCTCGGCATGACTAGCACATGCTAGGATTTTCCAAAAGAACTGTGCCAGCCCTAATGGTAACCTCTGATAAATATGCAGGAAACAAAGAAAAGTCAAAATCCATAGCAGAACCAGGTGTGGTGGCGTGCACTTGTAATGTCAGAGACTCGGGAGGCTGAGGCAGGAGGATCACTTGAGTCCAGGAGTTGGAGGTTGCAGTGAGCTACGATGATGCCACTGCACTCTAGTCTGGGTGACAGAGTGAGACCTCATCTCTAAAATAAAATAAAATATTAAAAAATCCATAGGAAATAGTCATGTTTGAGGTGCAAAAAGTTGGGGTGGGAGACTCCTGTTCAAAACGTCCCTTTCATAACCGTTCTTAGCCAGAGTCCCTTTCCAAGCTCCTTGGGCCTCTGGATTTTCTAGTGCATATTCCCTGGGGTGTTTAAAAGCATAAAATAGTCCGAAATAAAACAAAACTGTGACTAAATCCAGTGGGAAACAGGAAGTAAACAAGCCAAACTGTTTTCTTTGTTTGCAGAGACTTTATTTGCAAAGACCTTGTTTTCTTAAAGTGCTTTGTCTGTTTCCAAGAAGAGGTTACAGAACCCAGAAATTCCCTGACTGATTTGGCCACGAGATGCGCTGCTGAATCCATGGTGGGAAACACTGGTGATCGCTGATGGATGCTGTCCGGGTGGCTGGCTTCTCCCCGCGACCTGCCTTCCCCAGCCTGACAGGGGGCTTCTAGGAGGGGAAGGGTCCCCAGTGAAGATGGACACATGTCCTCTCAGACTTTCTGAGAGACTCCAGCCCCAGGGCAGAATGGGACAAGGGGAAAACAGAGCTGTGTTTCTACTCCAGACGGCAGAAGTTCAGCATGGGGAATGGTGGGGAGAACCCCTCTCCAGCCCCACCTCCCAGCCTCCCAGTCTCTCCTTCCCCCCAGCAACTGATCAGGCCAGGGTCTTGTCATTGTTCCAACAAATGCCCCTGCCAGTTCATCACACCCTGTTTCCTCTGATGTCCTCACAATCACACACATTGTGTCCCTGAGCTGGGTACCTCCTTCTCTGCAATGTGTGTTACGAGCACCATATTGCTAGTAATAAAGAAATAAAATGTAATGACTCCATTAGTTGAAGCTTCTGCCGGGTGCCAGACATGTTAGAGAAGTTACTTCATTCATTTGCACCACTATGATTTGAGGAAGGTCTTTCTGTCTCACGAGCCTGAGTCTTAGGTTCAACAACTTGCCCAAGGTCACGTGGCTTACAAGTGACAGGGCCTGGATTCGAGACTGAGGCTGGCGTGGCTCCAAAGTGGGTGCTCTTTGCAATACCCCACCTGGCCAGGCACCTCCTGAATTTGGAGACAACCCAACCTTACCCCTCAATTCTTGGATGACAGTGGTTTAGATAGGCAGGAACTAGCTGTACTAACTTCTAAACAAGTCACCTTTCTGTGCGGAGGCAGAGGCCAGTGCTTGTTGGACCCTCGTGTCCAAGTGTGACTGTGAAGGATTGGGGCGAGGGCTGAGGTGAAGTTGTAGCTGGGCCCTTTGAGATCTGAGTACCCTGATATTTTTAATGACTGAAATAAGGTACAATTGGACGAGGCCCTTGGTTGTTTACACGCGTTAACCACACAGTAACTGCTTGCAGGACCTCTTGTTCCCACAGCAATTATTAACTGCAGATGCGCTATTTCTTTGTCAGCAGGAGGAGATAAACTCATGAGGAAAATCCATGAGTTTGTTTCGCAGAAGGAATGAATGTCCCTGAAAGCATTGCCACTAGCTGCCGACGTCCAGAAGTCTGGATACTCAAGCTGTTATCTGAGACTGAAAGCAACACGGACGTCCCCCTGCCTGACCCCCTACCCTGCATAAAAGCTCCCAGCCTCATCTCTGTGACAAGGCAGATCTGAGAGATTGCTCTCCTGTCTTCTCGCTTTGGCCAAATCAAATAAACTTTTCTTTATCTTCAAGCACTGGGAGTCACAGTGTGTGGCTTTAGCTGAGCATCATGCAGTCGAGCCTGAATTTAGGGTTTTACAGCACAGTGGAGCTTATGGGACTAAGGATCAGGGAAGATAAGAGGGGCTGTCTCCACAGCGTCCACACGGTAATCCACGCTGGGCCCTTAGCCCCTTTCCTGGGTCACTCGTGCAGTTGACGAATATTCAGTGAGCACGTGGTCCCTGTCCTTACGGGCCTCACCACCCACCAGGGGACACACAGGTGAACAGAAACCACGTTCCATGAGCTAAGGGCCGCGATCGTGTAGAGCTACAGAGCTGGGGCACCAATCTGGCTTGGGGGAGGACTGGAGAGAGGGGTAAGGAGAAGCTGGTGGGATAGGAAAAAAGAGAAGGTGCTGGTGGGGGTGGCATGGGTGGTGGGGACGAATTTGCACAGTCCTGGAGGGCAGAGCAAGTCTGGCACACTCAAGAGACCAAAAGAAGTTTGTAGTGGGGGAGATGGGGGGAGAATGCGGAAGGTTGAGTCTGGAGAGGTCAGCAGGGCTGACCTGCAGGGTTTTGAAAGCCATGCTGGGGAGATGCGACCAATGAAGGTCCCTAGCTGTGGAACCTTCTAATACTAAATTTCTGGAATGATCTTGGAGGGAGCCCAGAGCTGCTGTGGCCCTTTTGCCTTGCCCACATTGCCTATTTGTGGATGGCAACTGCTGGGACAAGGGGAGGGCTTGGTGAAGGGCCCCCCAGACCGAAACTGACCTCTGCTCCAGAATGTCCCCTCCACCAGGTAGTCCTGGGAGAAGCCAAGGTTCAGAAAGGTTCAGCAACTTGTCTAAGGACAATCAGTGAATTGGGGGATGGATAGAGTCTGGATTTGAACCCACATGCATGGGATTCCAAGGTCGGTGGATTTCCTTTAGGCATCCTGTCCCATCCCTTGCAAGGGATTTAGGGACGTTTCTAGGCCTCACTGGATACATGCTCCTAGTTGGTCTGATTGGCTGTAGCTTCATCTTCCAGGGCTCCCACTAAACTCCACCCTTAACAGAACTGCAAATTAAGGGGACTGCGAATTTAAACTTCTGAGAAGTTTAAACCTTTGGGTTACACTGTGATTAGGGCAGGTCTGGTACTCGAGGCAGGAGCCCGGGCTGATGGCTGGGCCACAGCGGCATGGTGGGGCAGGTAGTTGAGCCGGGCAGGTGTGACCTGCTTCCTTCACAGCTGTGGCTGCAGCGGCCCCTTATGGCCATTTTACACACCAGGAAATTGAGTGTCAGATGAACTACAATTTCAACGCAGGGAGAGTTTTCTTTAGAGAGGTGGGCTCCTCCACTCCTTTGTGCCCAGAGAGGGAAAGATACATGCCCAAGGCCACACAGGTAGAATCCAGGTCTTTGGACTTCTAGCCTTCCTGGGGCTCTTTCTCTTGTACTGCTGTCAGCGCAATGCCCCTTTGCTGCTGTGTGGCAGCTGGGGAGCAGAGTGGAGGGAGGCGCCTGCCCTTGACCAGACGGGATCCCTCTGGCCGCTCCTTTCCACACGGCATTGAGCAGGGTCAGGGGTGCAGGAGGCGGGCGAGAGGAGGAAGGAGCCCATCTGGTGGCAGGTGGCGAGGCCCTTTGCATCCTCCAGGGGGTGCTGTGGCTCTGGGTTGGTGCCTCCTGCACCAGCCGAGGGAACTGTGCGAGCTGAGGCCACCGGCCCTGCCACTGGCCTGGGGAGCTTGCAAAGGCAGCCCTGTGCCCGTGCCCGCCCTGTCCAGAGCCCAGGTTGGCTCCTCGCAGGGTTCGGACCTCCAGCCCAGAGCTGTTTCCTGCACAGCTGTGGCTGCCCGAGTTTGGCTCAGGGTGGATGGGAAGGTGTGGCAGGAGGCAGGGGCGTCAGCCCCACCACTCCCCACCCATCTGTAGAGTGGGTGGCATCTGCCTTGGCAGGTTGTAAGGAATGGGCGCACTGGACAGCAAGAGACAGCAGGGTGCCCGATCTAGGGGAGCCAGTGTTGTAAACGTGGGGGCCACGGGGCTCTGTCCTCTGCGCAGCCGCCTCCCTGGAGACCCCGGCTGGGAATGTCAGAGCCTTGCTGTTCCTGCTTGAGGCTGGGTGAACGGCCCCAGATTGTGGCGCAGAGTGTGGAGGTGCCGGGAGCCAGTGCAGGGATGAGGCTGAGAGGGGTCAGGGTCTGGTGGGGTCCAGCAGAGCAGGGCAGGGCAGGAGGGATGTGGGATGAGTCACTCACCAGCTCTGATTGTGGTGTGAAAGGGAAGGAGTGTGGAGCTTGGCAGCACCAGGCACAGACCTACCAGGCAGGGAGCAGCCCTGCAGGGAGGCAAGGGTGTGGCAGCCTGCCAGCCCCACACAGCTAGCCTCTGTCCTGCCCTTTGAGCCCCAGGAGTTGGGGTGGGCAGAAGGAGGAATGTGGCCTGGGACCTGTCAACCTGTGGGTCTGTGTGGGGAATGGGGTCCTGAGAACCAGTGCAGAGCAGAGCTGAGGCTCTGGCTGCTTTCTGCCCTGCTTGCCATTGTGTCCTGTTCTTCTACCAGTGCCATGGCCTTTCTCCTGCTCATATGGTGAGGATGGAAGAGAATGCTCTGTGGGCCTCTCCCAGCCAGCCCACCGTCCAAGACAGACAGCCGGAGGCAGTCGTCCACACATCTACCAGGCACATTGCAGCTGGCTGTCTCTAGAGACCTTCAGCCATGCCTGCATGCACCAGGGTCCCTACAGGACTCTCAGGGTTGACCCAGTGGACTGTAGAGAGGGAACTATTTCCGGATGCATGGACAGGAGCAGCAGGGGTTGGACCTGCTTGGGGAGGAGCAGTGGGAACCCAAAGAGATGGGGAGGAGGGAGCAGCGTGGCAGGGACCAGTGAGGGCTGTGGCCAGGGGTGGGCTGCCCTGCAAGAGTGTTGGCCACAGCTACAGAGCAAGCACCTGCTGCCTGAACCCTGGCCTGACAGGGAAACAGTGGGGGAACAGATACCCAGGCCCCTCTCTTCCTGTCCTTCATCCCCCACTGCTGCCTCCGACGGCTGATTCCAGCAGATTCTAGGGCAGCTGGAGGCAAGTGAGTCAGTGACACAGAGGTCACTGTGTCCAGGCACAGAAGAGTGGAGAAAAGATCTGGAAGGACCTAGGGAGAATTCTCTGCACAAGGGGCTGGGCAATGGGGACACGGAGACGAGTGAATAAGCCAGACGCTGCCCTTGAGGAGCTCACAGGCTGGGGGAGGAGACAGGAGCCAACTAATCCTCACCACGGGGAGAGAGGACAGTGCCCGGGAGAGGTTCAGGTAAAGCCCCAGAGAGACTCAGAGGCAGAGAGGGCACCGGGGCTCACAGAGGCCTGAGGGAAGAGGTGATGTATTAGTCCTGTGTTGCTGCTGTAACAAGTGACCACAAATTCAGTGTCTTCAAACAAGGCAAACGTAGTCTCTTACAGTCCTGAAGGTCAGAAGTCTGCAGTTGTCTTACAGGCTAAGATCAAGGTATTGGCAGAAATGTGTTCCTTCTGGAGGCTCTGGGGAGAATCTGTTTCCTCGCCTTCTCTGGCTCCTGGAGGCTGCTTGCATTCCTGGGCTGGTGGCCCCTTCCTCCTTCAAAGTGCATCCCTCTGACCTCTGTTTCCACGACCACATCTCCTCTCTCTGACTGTGACCATCTTGTCTCCCTCTTAGAAGGACCCTTGTGATTACTTTGGTCTCAACCAGATAATTCAGGGTAATCTACCCCCTATTCCAAGACCCTTCATTTAATCCCATCTGCAAATTCCCTTTTTGCCACGTAAGGTACATATGCGCAGGTAGCAGGGAGCAGCACAGATGTGTCTTTGGAGGGCTGTTATTCTGCCTGCGCTGGAGACAGGGCAGGGCTTAGACATGCGATGGCTGCGGGGAGGGGCCCTGCAGGTGGAGGGGCAGCCCGAGCAGAGCAGAGGCACAGACACGAGGACCCAAGCAGCACCTACCAGCACCTTTGTGTGGTTGCAGGTGTGGCTTTGGGGAGCAGGGCTGGAAAGCCTACCCGCACACGGCCAGCAGCGCCTTGCTCCGTTTTCTAATAAATGCAGTTGGCTCCGAGGACGCCTGGCAAAAGTTGGCCCCTGAGGGGTGGCAGGCTGGGGCGGGCCTCCAGGATGTGAGATGAGCCTCCCTGTTCGGTGTCCCTCCCCCTCACTGGGCCCCCTCTTCTCCAGGTCCTGCATGGCAACTCAGACCCTTGCAATTGTCCCCCAGTGGTGTCCTCCAGTCGGTCCCCTAACACTCGCCCACTGCCGCCAGGCCCGGAGGCAGCACCACGCCCCGCCCCGCCTCAAGGCCTCTGACTCTCCCAGTTTTATGTTCCTGACACTCCTAGCTGCTCCCTGAACTCCCCACATTTTTCCACGGCACGGGGTCATTTCAGTAGCTTTCCTTGTGCCAGACACGCCCTCCCCTGAGACCTGTCCCCACTCCTCACCCTTCAAGCCTCGCTCTTTGGATGAGCACCTTCCCCTCCCGTCCTCCCCATGGCCCTCGGAGCAGGGAGTGGCTCCCACAAGACCTTTCACAAAGCCCCACACCCGATGAGCGGCTGTCCCATGCAGGGCTGATGGACACACGACATTCAGTCCCCATGTTGGTGATAATAGCTATCAATGCTCGAGAGCCCACTGTGAGCCAGGCAATGTGATTTCTCATTCTTCCCCCACAAACCCTCCGAGGGTGGTGGTATTAGCCTCATTTCAGAGATGAGGAAGCTGAGGCTCCGAGAGGTGAAGTAACCGGCCTTGCAGGACACCGCTTTAAAATAAACGGCGGGTGTGAGAATCAAACCCAGGCCCCCGCCAGCTCCAAGGCCCGTGCTCCAAAGCACGTGCTACACTTGGGGTGACTACGGTCCACATTTTATAGAGGAGGAAACCGAAGCTCGGGGAGGTTAAATAACTGGGCCTGGCTAATGAGTGGCTCTCAAATCAAGGTGTGGCTCCTTTCAAGGGCCTGGCTTGGCACCGCCTTGCTACGTGGTCACTTATTAATCTTAACTGCTACACTGTACTGCTCAGCCTGTGTTTTGCAGTTATTTGCACATCTCTTTCCCTCCCCCATTCCCGCCTCTCCCACTCTTCAGGGAGCTCACTGGGGGCTGGGCCCGAGGCTCTTTCATCCTGTATTCTGTGTGCAGTACAGGGCCGGGCTCAGGGCGCATGCCCGGCACTTGCATGAATGACGGAATGAATGACGTTTCCTGACGTGGCTTTAATCAAAGCAGGGAACTGCTCAGGGAAGCCACATGCAGCCAACAGCTCCAAAAGGGCCCAGGCCTGGGGTTCCCCCTACCCCCAACTTCTTGGCAGATCTGAATGCTCAAGTTTGTTTTTGTTTTACAAATATATACTATTTCATATACATGTGTGGAGAAGTGATACACACCCAATACAGTACAAAATTTCAAATGTACAAAGAATGTATGGCAAAACGTTAGTCTCTCTCCATCCTTTGAATCCAGTCTCCCAGCTCCCCTCCCAGAAGCATCCCCTGCTATTACTTTTTCGCGTAGCCTTCTAAAGACACCTATGCATTTACAAACATATACGCGTGTGTGTTCTTCCCTGGACCGTACATAAAAGTAGTAGTGAACTATGTACATTGCTCTGCCATTTTACTTTTTCTTTTTTCTTTCACCTTGCATAATATTGCTGTTCGTACATTTATTTATTTCAATAGATTTAGGGGGTACAAGTGGAGCTTTGTTATACAGTGGTGAAGTCTGGGCTGTTAGCGTACCCATCAGTCTGGGCTGTTAATGTACATTGCACCCGGTAGGTAGTTTTCTACCCTCTTTCCCCTGCTTTGCATCTCCAGTGTCCATTATGCCACTCTGTATGGCTACCCTAGCTGCAGCTTAGCTCTCACTTCTAAGTGACAATAATGCAGTTTTTGGTTTTCCGTTCCTGAGTTACTTCACTTAGGATAATGTTCTCCAGATCCATCCAAGTTGCTGCAAAAGACATTATTTCATTCTTTTCATGGCTGAGTAGCACGCCCTGGTGTATACATATCACAGTTTCTTTATTCGCTCATCAGCTGATGGCACTGAGGTTGCTTCCATATCTTTATGACGGTGAATTGTGCTGCGATGAGCATTTGGGTGCAGGTGCCTTTTTGCTACGGTGGCGCCTTCTCTTTTCCTTTGAATGAATCCCTGTCAGTACTCTATAGTGCTGCCTGATTCTTTCTGATAGTTCCACAGTGTTCCATTGCATAGATATCGCGTGCGTTTATCACATGTGTCATATCATGAACATTTTAGGCGTTTCCAGTCTTTTTCTGTCATAAATAACACTACAACGAACATCCTAGTGCATCGTGTCATCTGGCACCTATGTAGAAGTACATCTGAAAGATAAATACCTGTGAGAGAAATTGAAGGGTCAAAGAATTATATTTAAAATTTTGATACTTACTGGAAATTACTGTTCATAGAGTTTCTACTACCAGCAATGCGTGGAGGGTCCCTATGCCCCCTATTCCCAACACATAGTAAATTATGAAACCTTTCCATCTTTTCCAATGTGACATGTAAAAATGGGATTTCATGGTAGTCTAAATTTGCATTTCTCTTCTTGTGAGTGAGATGGAACATTCTCGTCTATCTGAATGCAATGCATATACCCTTTTCTGGGAACTGTTTGCCCATAAGCTTTGCCTTTTTCTCCTCCAGGGTTTTCGGTTTCTTACTTAGTTATTTGTAGGGATCCTTTATGTGTCTTAAGGATATTAGTCTTCAGTCCGTGATAAAGGTCGTGAATCTTTTCCTGCCTCCTTGTCTTATCTCCTCTATAATTATTCCTCACATTTCCAGGAACTTTCACTCACCTTATCTGGTTTAGAGCTTGTTACCTCCATGCAAGATGAATGTTGATATTCCCATTTGTGTGGGGAGGCGATTCTCCATGGTTCCCTTGCATTTCTGCATGTCTTGCAATCGGAGGCACCAACAGCTTTTGTTCTGGTCTTTCTTTTCAAGGATGTTTTAGTAGTGAACATCTTTGGAAGATAGAGATAGCATCTCCGTCTGGAAAAGAGGCAGGTTTTTTACTGTTCTGTGTAATAATAATAATATTTCTCTTTGGAGCAAAGATAAAACAGGTTTGCTTGCAGCCCATGATAAAAGATTTAGTTTTCCAAAGCTTGGGGTTCCTTAACTGTGATGTAAAAGTCATTGCATATGTAGCATCTAGCAGGGTCAAGCTTTGCGTTGTCCTCAGGGTACTTAGGGGGTAAGAGGATTCAAGCAAACACGAAACTCAAGCAGCTTGCTGTGCTGTGAATAAAAAAGTTCTTTGTCTCTGAGCCAGGGTCTTGTGTCTTCTGCCAGCATCCATAAAACTGGCAGGACAACTTGCTAGTTTGCAAAAAGAATAAATCTCAGACCTTCACAGTTCTTGACAATTTAGCAGCTGGGCAAAGTGAGGCTTTGGCTCCTGAACCCAAGGTCACCAAAATAGAAAGCAGCAAAACTGGATCTGGAATCGGGTCTCTTACTCCACACTCCAGGTTTTGGTCTTGCTAACACGGCCTTCCTCTGCTAGCAAGTAAACTGCTCGTGGCTGGGCTGCTCCTAGCTGCTTTATCTTTGGGTCTCTCCTGTAGCAGGTGAAATTCAATGGATCTCATGCTTTGGGCCAGGGGTTCTCAAACTTGAGCGAGCTTCAAAATCACTTGGATGCTTAGTAAAAATTCAAACTTATTAAAAATACAGGTGCACCCACAGAGACACCATTCAGTAACCCTGGGATGGAACCTGGCTTATTTTAAACAGGCTCCCCTCCCCAGGGGTTCTGTTCCAAGGGGATTGAAGGACCACACGCTGAGAGCTGCTACTGCAGAGAACAGGTTACCATGGAGGGTTTGTGAGCAGGGAGTGGTGTGATCGAAGCTGATTTGAGACCGATGGGCTTGGTGCTGGGGAGACACCAGAGCTCAGCTCTGGGAGAGGTTGCTGGGGCCTTTGGTCTTGAAGCGATAAAGTGAGGATGGTGGGGGCAGTGGAGGGGAGGAGTGACGAAGTGCTGAGGCGCCCCAGATGGGCCCTCGCCCTGTGTTCCCAGCTTAGGGCTCCCTGTACCTGGCTGGCTGACTCATCTGACACTTTGCATGTGTCGTCTCCTGGCTCAAAAATCACTGTTGGCTTCCGCAGGGGGAAAAAAAATCAAATCTGGTGGTCTGACCTGCAAGGCCCTTCGTATCTGGGTCTAACCAGCTCTGCAGTCTCTGTTCCTGGTTTCTTTTGGCATGGTGGTTAGACTGCATGGTGTAGGGCCAGACCTCCTGGGTTCAAATCCCAGCTCTGCACCTTACTAAACTAAGTTTAGGCAAGTGGCCCTCAGTTTTCTAATAAATAAAATGGGAATGATGACAATTACCTACAGCATAGGGGAGCTCCGATGATGTCTACAAGTTTGTGCATGCCGCACACTTGAACAGTTGAGAACAGGCTGCCACCGTGTAATTTCCTTCCTATACGCTCTTAGACGTACAGGAAGGGCTCAATACATTTGGCCTGTTTTTATAAGATCCTTCTTTTTTACTGGAACTTTCCACTCTCTGCTACCTCCATGTCCTCACTCCCTGTACCACTTACTGTCGCTCACCCTGGGGCTGCTCAGGCCCCCCCTCCAGGACACCTGCCCTGCTCACTCCAGGCCTCTCTTCCTGGCTCAGGGTGCTCTCCTGCCCTGAGCCCTGGAGCCCTCCTTCCTCTCCTGACACGGGCCTGCCACCTGCTCTTGTTGGGACCTGCAATGTTTACCTCTTTCTCTTCTCTGAGCCCAGATCGTCCCCTGGGGGCAGCCAGCCTGGATCCAGGACACCTGCCTGCTGGTCTCCGCTCAGCAGGACTCCAGCTGCAGGACCTCAGGCAGCCTGAGACCCCACTCTGTGTCGGTTTTCTGACTTATAAACTAGCAGAATTGGGCTAATACACCAGTTTTTGAGCTTTAAAAGTGGAGAAACCCTTTGCTGAAGCAAAATCTCACAGAAAGCTGGGGGCGTAAAACCAGGGAGGGCTGCTGTGGGTGGAAAAGTGTGTGTGTGTGTACACATGTGTGTTTGTGAGTGAGTGTGCAAGTGTGAGCATGTGAGGTGTGTGCATGTGTGTGAGCATGCATGTGTATGTGTAAGACGTGTGAGCATGTGGGTGAGTGTGTAAGCATGCATGTGGGTGTGGGGCTGTGTGTGAGTGTGGGTGATCAGCGGCAGATCTGCTCAGCTCCCACCTCTCTGCTTGGGGCTCCACAGGTGAGGCTTGAAAACCTCTGGGCTGGAAGGATTCTCCATGCCACCCTACGAGGGTAGGAGTTTTGTCTAATTCATCTCTCTAGGCTTATAGGAGATGTTTGACGTGTTTCTTGGTGGTCAAGATGAGGGTAAGGACGAGGTAAAGTGGACATGGCAGGAATGGGAAGTTTAGGGTTCCCAGAAGCTCCCCTCCCCTCCCTGAGCTCCAGTCCTTCCCTTGCAGCCCCAGATACAGATCTCTGTCGGAAGGTATTTGTTTGGTTTGTGTGTGCCAGGGCTGGAGCTGCATGTTTACTGAGCTGGGACTAATATCTTTGGTGGATCTTCTCCTCTGCAGAGGCCCCAGCGCTGATCCCAGACAAGGCCTGCCACCGGGGAAGCTCCCCACACCCCCCAACTCCAGCACATTCCACTGGAGGGGGCAGGGTCTCGCAGGACTGGGCCAGGGTGGGCAGGAGGCGCTTCCCAGCACTGCAGTTCCCTGATGCTGGCCTGGCTGGTAGGGCCCAGGCTGGTGCTCAGGCATCCTGGGGAGGACGGGGACTGGCATTGGATGGGTCCTTCCTGCAATGGAAGTGAGGTGCCCCAGGGAACCAGTGGGGTGTGGTCCCTGTGAATGCTCTGTGTCTTTGGGGTGGGGTGTGTGTTCCCTCCCAGTTGACTGTTCACTGATCAAAATGCCACCCAGATACCAGGGTCTGGTCTCAGCTGCTCTTTCTCAGGGCAAAGGGTATCGCCCCCCTGAGCCTCCAGACCTGAGTACTCCCGGTGTTCCCAGCTCCTGGCAGCCCCCCTGGCTGTGGGATTCTCTGTGGCCTAATGAATGTTTACCCTGCAGCGGGCTGGAGCCAGAAGGAGCCAGGAGGAGCCGGGAGGGGCTGGGGCTCAGCATTCTGTCTCCTGAGCAGCTCTGAAGCTCCTTCCAGCTGCACTTAGGAATGTCCCTTCTCCCCCACCCTGCTCTGCTCTGCTGGTCCAGAAACTCAGCTAACCTGACCACCCCTCCCCCAGGTCTGCAAGGCCCCACCTGCCAGCTTGAGGCCGGTGGAGCCTGGGATGAGTCAGAATTGAAAAAAATATATAATTACTCCCCTCAATCCAATTATAGAGGTGATCAATGTTCATTGTTGCTTTGTTGAAAATCTGGAAAACACAGGTCCCACTCAGAAGTCACCTCCCTACTCCCTACCCCTGACTGAAGGCTCTGTCCATGAGGCAGGGCCTGGGTGGACACAGTCTTTGTCCTTCCCCCTTCCTCCTGCCATCGGGCTGGCAGAGATAGGGGCACAGTCAGTGCTTGGTTAGTAGAACTTAATTCTGCCAGGATTCCTTCCGGTGCAGATCCAGGAGGACCCCAGGGTGACTCCGGTCCTCATTCTGGGAGTGATCGGATAAACCACGGCCGAGAGCGGTTTCCTGACTGCAGTGCAAATGCAGGCTCAGGCCTTGAGCTAGGAACCATCCAGGACTCTCTCCTTCCCTTGTGCTTCACGTGAATCCGTCAGCTCGAACTGCTGGCTCTGCCCCTGAGACACTGTCATGCCAGGCCACTATGTTGCAAGTCCTCTGATGTCTCCCCAGAACAAGCCCTCAGCATCTCTAACCTGGACGTCGTTAGAGCCTTGCCCCTATGCTCTATCCCCAGAGAGTGGCTGGGGGTGGGTGACTCAGTATTCTTCTGCTCAAAGCCCCATTACTCCAGGACAAAACTCAGCTCCTCGGTTAGACTGCAGGACCCCCTGTGCTCGCCCAGCTTCCTCTGGGCTCCTCTCCTCGCACCCCCTCCCCCGCCTCACCCCTCTTAACCTCTGAGCCTGCTTGGAACGCTCCAAGCTCCTTCTTCCTTAGGGGTTTTGCCTTTGCTGTGCACCTGGCCGGGAATGCTCTTCCATGGGAACCCCACGGCTCCTTCGCCTCATTCAGGTCTCCGTTCATGTGTCACCTCCTCAGAGAGACCTTCCCTGCCCTCACCTCAGTGGCCTTCCCCACTGACCGCCCTTCACCCCCTCCCCCGCAAATCCCACCCTGTACACTCCTCATCTCCCCAGAAGGAAAGCTCCAGAGGGCAGGGGGCTTTAGAGGGCGGTCTATAATTATGTGTTAAATGAAAAAAAAAGGACTTCTCTCCTTTCTTCCTCTGTTTCTGCAAACAATCCGGAGACACCTGTAGTGCTGGGGTCAGCCGGGAGACAACGGGAGAGACGGAGCGGTGGGGTGTGACTGGGGGTCCAGGGGAGTCTTCGAGCCAGTGGCTCGGATCCTGTCCAGTTTGAGGAGGGCAGTCTGGGACTCCTGCCCAGCCCGAGTGGAGGGGGGTGGACGGAAGTGAGGGGGCTGCCGTCCAGGGGCAGGGAGGGGACTCGAGGACCCTCCAGGCCCAGGCCCCTGGTGGGGGGGGCAGGAATGCTGCCTCGTGCTGCGTCAGCCTCTGGCCTCGGCAGGTGGCAGTGAAACCTGCCATAGAGGAAGACAGGAGCCTTCCCTGGGGGGTTAGTGAGAGCTCTGAAGCATTCCCCAGGATTCACAGGGTTATTTACAGTTAGAAGCGGGGAGATCTTGCGTGTGGAGTCCTAGAGTCTTTGCCCCCGAGGGAGGCAGCGTTGTTTTCCGATGGGAGGAAAGTTAGCTGGCCAGGAAGGGTGCAGAGACCACCCAGGTGCCTCCTTCTGGGCTCTAGGAAGTCGGGGCAGGCACTGGGACGTTTTTCTTTCTCTCTGTCTGTCCTGTGTCTGGCACACTCCAGGCCAGATGGAATGGGCCATGGCTCAGGGCAGCGTAGAGGTTCTAAATGGGGCCCAAATAGACCAGGGCAGGGCAAAGGCTGAGACCCCCTGGCTGAGGTCAGCTGGGCCCCTCCCTGTGAAGAGAGGCCTGAACCTGCTCACGTACACTCAGTCCTGGGCCACCGGAGCAGGGAGGGAGAGGCCAGTGCACAGTCTCCCCAGGGTGTGGAATGTGGCGCCTGGGAGAAGCAGATCCTCCCCCTTCCCCCACCCTCCTGGACAAGGGACTCGGCTCTCCCTCCCCTCCCCCATCTGCCCTGGTTCCCGTCAGGCTGGTTTTTCCTCCCCTGAGGACTTGAAGAACACCAGTGCCATCCTGACGGAGCCCTGTGTGAGCTGAGCTGTCACAGAAGGGGCCAGACCCCGGCTATGGGGACTTGGCTGTCGGGAGGCCCAAGTCCCGCGGGCACCAGCCCCCTGGCCCCAGCAAGGCTGCTCACAGCACGGCCAGCTCTGCCCCGTCCCGCTGCTGGGCTCTTTGAGCCAGCGGATCAGATTCTGCCCAGTTTGAGGACGAGCAGGGCGATTGGCAGGTGACAGCGGCAGAGTCCTGCTCGTCTCAGGCTCCCCAGGACATGGCACATGGCAGTGCTGTATGCATGGTCCCTCTCCTTCATCTCTCCAGTTTGTCATCGAGTCACATCAGTATTTCTTGTCTCTGTTCTGTACTCTCCGTCCTGCCACTGTGACGAAGTTCAGACCTCCTCGTCTCTAATGTGGGCTATTTCAACAGGCCCTAACTGGCCTCCTTACCCCTGGTCACTCCTGCTTCCCTCGTCCCACCAGCCCATTGGCCATGCAGAACCCAGGCTGGCCATTTCGCATCGTGATTACAATGACTCCATTGTCTTCTGATAGCCCTGCTGACCTCGTCCCAGTCCCTGTGTCCCAGTCACACTGGACTGCCAGTGGGTCCCCAAGCTGTGACTTGGCTCCTCCAGGCCCCTATTCGGTTTACCTCCTGCCTGAGAAACACTTGCCGGTCGGTCAGCTTCTTGCTCAAGGGTCGTGCCCTCTATGATGAAACAGCTCTCTGCGCTTCAGGCGGAAATGAGCAGCCATCTACATGCTTGATCGTGTTGATTGGTCCTAGGCCTAAATGCCTGCTGGCTCAATAGTTCCAGCGGAGGGTCCACAGTGTGGCTTCCCACTCCAGCACCCGAAAGATTCTCCAGTTATTTCAGAAAGTCCCCCAAAGGAATGTGTCTCATGTGCCAACAAGGCGCCTGCTGGCCTGCACGTAGTGCCCTCTGCTCTGCCACCGGCTCCAGCCCCACGGGTCCCCGTGCACCACCTGGGACAGCCTCGCTGCCCCTTGGGAGAACAGTCAGTGGGGCCGGGTCCAGATGCTCCCCAAAACTTCTGAGTGGGGCAGGGCTCTCCCAGGTCTAAGTCATCAGGCCCAAAAGGGCCCTCCTTGTCCTCAGACTCTTTCCAAGTTCTTCTTGACGCTTTCACGCTCTTGCTTCATAAAGTAAAACCAGCCCAAAGGACCCGGGGGTGGGGGCAGCAGCACAGAAACCTTTTCTGGGATCTCTCTTCTCCCCACATCTGCTTCTCCGCCTTCCAAAACCTCCTGTCTCCTTTCCCAGCTCAAGGCCAGAGCGTGGGGGTGAGTGAGCAGAAGCAGCGATGCCAGCCGAGCGTGTAGGGAGGGCAAGAGAGTATTTACTATTAATACATCAAATTTGGCTTGTTCTAAATGCCCATCATATAGTGTTTCTTAAGAAATTACTTATTTTTAATTAAGAAGTAACACATAAATGCGTTCTTACAGAAATGAAAACGGTAGAGAACAAGGGTAGGTTCCCTTGGGCTGCTATTCCCCAGTCACTTTTTCCCAGAGGAAATCTCCCTCGTCAGCCAGTGCATTTCCTTCCGTATCTGTGTGCTCATGTACGTGTTCACACGGACCTACAGAAATAAGTCATCTTTTAAGTGTGTGTCAACAGGAAGTTATCATATTAAGTGTGCTGCTCTCTCATTGCATTTACTGTACCCAACAACTGTTTCCTTAGGGTTTTCCTTGTCACTATTCATTGCCATCGTTCATTCTGCTTAATTTCTGCCTTTAATCCGTAGGAGGGATGTTGCATGATTTACTGACCTCCCCGCCCCCCACCCCAGGGGTCATTTCTCTTTCCACTATTACAAACAATGCTCCATATGAATGCTGACTTTCATATGTCTTCCTGAATACATGGGCCAGGGAGTTCTGGGGCGAGGGGGACTGATGGCTCATAGGGTGTGTGAATTTTTTTTAGGTGACACTGTCAAAGTGCCCCGCAAA
Organism: Avahi laniger; assembly: GCA_963575035.1. Classification (NCBI taxonomy): domain Eukaryota; kingdom Metazoa; phylum Chordata; class Mammalia; order Primates; family Indriidae; genus Avahi; species Avahi laniger. Next base: position 31,444 of record CAUYSK010057267.1, read on the forward strand.
GTGGCTGCTACAACTCACCTTCCACTAACATGTTGGAGGGGGTTCATTTGTCCAAAGCTTTCTCCCTACAGTTGACGTTGTCAAACTTTGTGATTTGGCCAAACTAATAGGGAAAAGTAAATCTCTTGCCTCCTCCTGGGCTGGGGAGAGGTGGTCCCGGATGCCTCGGTTGGGTAGGTGGTCTGGGAGGGCGGCCTGGCGATGTTCATGGAAACTTCCAGCCAACCCTATTCACCATCCTGTCTCCCACTTCTCCTCTCAAGTTCCCTGGTGTACCCCCCCATTCCCAAGCTTCCCTGGGGTGTGTGTGAGAATCTGCTTATTTTTCATGGGCTTTCTGCCCTCCCCTCTCTTGCCCCCTTCCTGTTTCCCCAAACCCTACGATTCAGCTTTCATCTGCCATGTTATCATTTTTGAGCTTTAAAGTTTTTGTTGACATTTCTCATCTTCTGTCGTCTCTTCTTTTATTCTCTTGAAATATTTCTTAACTGTCACCTTAGCAGGGTTTTAGGAAGGAGCAAAAATTAATGTGGGTATCCAATTTACCGCATTTCATCAAGATGAACACATCCCTAGAATCCCCCTACCAGACTGCTGGCCTTTTAGAGGCAGGAAAACTTTGTATTCACTTCTGTGTCCCAGCCCCTTGGCCATGTGTCTGGCAAAGACAAAAGGTTTGGTGCATGGGCACCAAATGGGGAAGCGGGCGACAGAGTGCCTGATGCTGATGGCCCCTGGGGAAGGGGACAGTGTCCAGGTAAGGGGTTGCTAATTACACGATGGACAAGCTCATGAAGTCTGCACTCTTTTACCTTTCTCCCCTCTAGCTTATGAACATAGACACGAGTCTGTCCCCTCTGCTAGGCTCAACTTTGAGGAAACTTACTTGGATGGCCTACTGACTGACCAAGTAACAGTATACTGGAGCAGGAAGGACAAGTTAGGACCTTGGCAGGTGACACTGTTTTCCCCAACTTGGTGACTCTCTCTTTGGGTCAGTGGAGGAAGGCACCTTGACCCCTATCCTGTGTGTGGGGGGTGGGGGGCAGGGAGGGGGATGGTACTGGACAGCATTAGTGGCTGGGACTTGATGGAGTTAGAGATTTTAGCATGAATCCTGGGTCCACTACTTACTTGTGTGACCTTGGTCAAGGTACTAACCTTTTGGAGCCTTAGTCTTCCTGACTGTAAAATGGGGAGAATGATACTTAACTGACATGATTCATTGAAATAATATATATAAAGTGCTTAGTATAGTGGCTGTCACAGTAAATGTTGGCCATGATCATCTACTGTATCATTATCACCTTTGTCATCATCATCATTGTCATTATCATTATCGCATCATTCCATTCTACCCAAGGACTAGGACTCTCACCTTCACGTCCTTCCCAGTGGTCCCAAACCACTATCCTATCTCCTCAGGGATGAAGGAAACTCTGACATTTAACCTCTCCCCTCTGGAAACCATCTGCACCTGCTCAAGTGTAAGAAGCTTCTAGCATATAACCAAGAGATGCAGAGAGAGCCTCAGCCTCAGAGTCAAGACTAGGAAACTGATCCCAGCTCTGCCTCGGTTAAGTCAGTGGAATCGCTCATGCGACCTCAGGCAGGTCACTTTACCTCTCTGAGCACCCTTGGACCAGATCGCCTTTGTCTGTAATTTGTAGGTTATTAATAGTTAGTACCACACAAAAGATCCCACAGTCCAGTACATTTGGGAAATGTTGGTTAAACAAAGCTAAAATAATAATGCTTACAATCATAATCATAATAACAATAGATTATATAGCAATAACATTACATAATAAAAGAATAAGAATGTTGCTTGAGTGCTGTTTGCCAGGCACTGTGATAAACTTTTACAAGCTCCGTCACATTTATTCCTTGAAACAGCCCTGTGAAATAGGTGTCATCATCATCGTCATCGTCGTCTCTACTTCACAGTGGGGGACTGAGGTTTCCAGGGCTTCTGGTACTGTGCACTGTGGAACTCTGAAAGGTGGTCAGAGAGTGCAGAGTTTCTGACCTTATTTGACAGGGATCTCTTTTCCCACAGGGATCGCACGGTGCGAGGGGTCTGTAGAATCAAGTTGGGGGACTCTGGCGTTGCCGATCAGGCGCTGCCCTCTGGAAGCCAGGGGCCGCCTGGAGACTCCCGGTCGTGGAGGCTGTTTCTTGAATGGGAGCAACAGTTTGGCCCCCTAGTTCCATCTCCAGGGAGGGCAGCATGTCCAGGCTGTTCCCCTGCGTTCTTGATGTACCAGAGAAGTGCCAAAAGGTAGCTCATGGCTAGGCACTGTTTCTGGGCAGAGAGAGGGAGCAGGTGTTCTCCCTGGCCCCAGCCTACAGTTCAGTCTGGAGTTGACTGCCCTTAGAATTGGCATGATAAGATTTTTGGGGAAGGGATCCAAAGGAGCTGTTGTGGGGCTGCGCCTTCTTTGGAAGGGACAGCACAGCCTCTGTCACACTCAGGATCCCAGGCCATGGGGTGAGGGGAAAGATGTTGGAAGCTGGAATCTGATACTTCTGGCTATGGACCTCCCACAAGTCACTGCCTCTCACTGAGCCTCTGCTTCCCACTCTGTAAAATGGGATCAGATTACCCCCTCCACTGGGCTGTTGTGAGGCAATGAGATCTGTCAACTGTGCTACCCTACACTCTAAGGTTATGGCCCTGGGGTAGGGGGCTGGGACTCTAAGCTTCTCTGAAGCTTAGGGAGCTCAGAACACCTTGTCTTAGGGGTAGAACTGTTGGCCCTATTCTCTGTTTCCCAATACAAAGTCCCTCTCCAGACCCTCCTATGGGCACAGAGATGCCTGCTGGGGCTCGGTGTGCATGGCAACTATCTGGCCAATCTCCCCCCACCCCCCACAAGGATCAGGCCTTCTCAGGGCCAGATAAGGAGAGTGACTCACATCAGACCAGTCCTGGCGGCTACAACCTTTGTGAGGTCCAGCCGCACCCTGTTTTTACAGCCGGACTTAGGCCCCCCTCCTTCCCCCTTAGGTCTCCCCAAAGACCTTCAGTCCCCTGTGACTGAGCCACTAGTTTCAACAGCCCCAGGGTGGCCCTCCTGAGAGGCTGACAGCTGCTCCTGGGCGTTCAGGGGTGTGTGTGGGGTTTCCTGCCTCTCTTCCAGGACAAGTTGGTGGCTTGAAGACAGTCTGCTGGGATTTAGGTTTCAGAGGCCAGGGACAAATCTTCATTGGTCACAAGAGACCCAGGTGATCATATGCGGAGAGAGGGCTGAGCTGGGACTCCTCTCGTTTCACGGGGAGAAACTGAGGCCTAGAGATGGGGAGTGACTTTCCCATCCTTGTAACACTCTCTCAGGAGGGCACAGGGCCTCTGTCCTGAGCCTGGGTGGCTGCTGTGCCATAAGGACGAGAAGGAGCCCTGGGGACAATTCTGGGGACAGGTGGGGTCACTAGGGAGAGGAATGTGGGTGAGGTTGTTGCAGTGTCCTGCAGTGTTTGGTGGGGGGGTCTGGCCTTCAAAGAGATTAAAAAAGGTGGGTGGAATTGTTGAACTGGGGGAAGAGCCAGGGCTACACGTGGAGAGGGCTCTGCCTCTATCATCAAATCCCTTCACTTTGCTCACAGGCTCCTTCGTGTTGCTGTCCCTAGCTTGTCCCCTCACTCGTCCTCGTGTTAGCATGAGGAGGACTCTGTTAGGCACACGGATTTGGTATCCTGACACCCTCCTTCGAGATGCTCAGGAGGGCAGGGATCCCATCCTATTTTTGCCTTTGGGTGGGAGACGCTAAGTGCCTCTTGGGCAAGTTACTCACCTCCTGCAGGCTCAGCTTCCTTATCATGGGAACATTAAAGCTGCCCCATAAATGCCTAGTTTTGGGGCTGGAAGGGAGGAGATTATCCTGGTGGGGGGTGGGCTTTGAGAATTCCAGGGTGGAGATCAGGCTTGAGCTGGGGGTTGTAAAGGTGCCAATCCAGCTGCCAGAACTGCTCCTGCAGCTGTTCCCTGGAGCCTATTGTCACCTGGGGCATTGTATGGCCACAGTAGGGTGGGGCAGCTTTGTCTCTGTCGGCCAGGGTGTGTGTAGCTCCAGGGTGCATGCAGCTGGGAGCACCCTCCTCCGGAAACTGTGCCTTTGTCAGAGGGGAAAAAGAGAGTTAGGGTGTGGGTGGTCCCCCAAGGGAGTGGGTTCTGGAAGGTTGTAATTTCCAGTGGAGCATAGGAATCTGGTGAATGTACCTGGGGGAGGGTATTGATTATGATCACAAGAAAGGGGGTCCTAACATGACTCCAGAGAAGGTGCTCTGAGAGAAGAGTTGCTTGGTGGGGGTGTGTAGGAGTGTAATCTCAGAGGGACTGCAATTCTGTGTGTAAAACTCCGGGTGATTTTAAAGGGCGAGGGTCAGGATGTGACTTTCAGGGATGGGGCTGTCTAAGTATGTGTACAGTGGGGCGAAGACCCAGAATGAGTGTCCCGAACAGGGAGCACAGGGGAGTGCGGGTCGCAGCTTCTGAGTAGGCTGCAGAGGGGCAGCGCTGGGCCGGCAGGGGCCTCTGATCTCTGGGAGGGGACAGTTGGGGGCAGAGCCTCCAGGAGTTGACCAATGGGGAGAGCGCCCATGTTTGCACTCAGGAGCCAGCGAATTCCTCGGGGCTCAGATATCCGCCCCTGACACCATTCCTCCCTTCCCCCTCTGCCCCGGGCATAAAAGGCGCCAGGTGAGGGCCTCGCCACTCCTCCTGCAATCGCAGCTCCTCTGGACTGTGTCACTCCGTTCTCCTCCTTGCCATGACTTCATACAGCTATCGCCAGTCGTCGGCCACCTTGTCCTTCGGGGGCCTGGGCGGGGGCCTGGGTGGCGGCTCCGTGCGCTTTGGGGCGGGGGGCGCCTTCCGCGCGCCCAGCATCCACGGGGGATCGGGCGGCCGCGGCGTGTCGGTGTCTTCCGCCCGCTTCGTGTCCTCGCCCTCCGCGGGCTATGGCGGGGGCTACGGCGGCGGCTTTGCCAGTGGCCTGGCCGGGTCCGACGTGCTGCTGCCGGGCAACGAGAAGGCCACCATGCAGAACCTCAACGACCGCCTGGCCTCCTACCTGGACAAGGTGCGCTCCCTGGAGAAGGCCAACGGCGAGCTGGAGGTGAAGATCCGTGACTGGTACCAGAAGCAGGGGCCCGGGCCCTCCCGTGACTACAGCCACTACTTCAAGACCATCGAGGAACTGCGGGAACAGGTGGGCGGCTGCCGGGGCCGCAGGAAGTGCACCTGCCGCGGCGGGGCAGGGCAGCGGAAACCCGCCCGGTGTGCCGGGCGAGGTCGGGTCTGGGGCGGTGGCGCCCGGGTCCCCGCCTGGCGGGGGCGGAAGCGAGCCCGTTAGGACGTGGGAGGGCCTGCAGGGTAGGGCAGAGAGAAGCGGGGCAGAGACTAGGGGCGGGACCCTGGGGCCAGAAGTGGCGGCAGGGGTGGAGAGAGGGGGGAGGGGAACTGGGTGGGACAGGTAAGCGGGCGGGGCCTCTAGAGGTGCGGGGGGCGGGGTTGGGGGGCGGGAGAGAAGGAGAGGCGCGGGTTCGCAAGGCCTGGAGAAAAGGGGCACAAAGAGTGGGAGGAGATGGGACACGGCTGTGGAGTGCCCAGCGGTCTAGGCCAGTGGCCGCGGCTGCAGCAGGGCGAGGCAGGAGTTTGGCCTGGGAGGATCCAGTCCGCCCCAGCCGGACCTGGCCCCCGCGACCCCAGCTGGGGCCCCTTGCATTCCTTTCCTCTGGCCGGCAAGGTCTGGTTTCCATCACGCTCAGGCTTTGGCCTCCTTCCACTCTTCTCCCGCCCAGGGGGCCACTCAGGAGCCCACCCAGGACTTAAGAGGAGTTCTAGGAAGAATAGGAGAGGCGGGCTGTGACCCCTGGGCTGGGGAGAGGAGGGAGGGCCAGGTACAGCGGCAGCTCCCTGTGGGTGGAGGGTCAGGGACTGGAGACCGGAGGGGTCTGAGCCACAAGCTCTTAGGGAGGCTCTAAGAGGCCCACAGGAAAGAGCTTGATCCTGAAGAAATGGATCAGTGGGACATTTAACAGCCCCACACGCTGGGTCTCCCAACACGCAGCCCCCCAAAACATTATCCACTGTCCGCCATGTTCCTGGCATGGTGCCGGGTACTGGGGATGTAGGCTCGGACCCACAGGCAAAGACAGAGAGCTGGAGATGTCAACAGCCAACTAGAACAGTGCTTTTCACGCTTCTTAAATCCTGACCTAAATGAGAAATACATTTTACTGGGCACCCTCACACATTCTCTCTCTCTTTTCCTTGCCTGTGCGCACACACACATGTAAAATAGAAGCAAAAGTTTCTTGAAACAATTCTTGCCCTACCGTGGGCGATGCCCTCGGATATTTTATATTCTGTTCTGTTTCAAATCACCATCTGGTGCACGGAGTAATGAGTTAGACCTGCTCTTTGGAAAACACTGACCCCAAGTACCTGAATCAGTGGTAAGCTGGGCCATGTGCTTATGCCGCTCAGGTCAGAGAGACCTCAGGTTGGGGTGGACTTGGCCGAGGCATCCTGAACTTTAGTTTCCACCGCTGTAAAACAGGAGTACCCACTCGCCTGGCAGTGAGGTTCCAGAGGCTGTAAAAGAATAGGTACAAAGTGCCTGGCACATAATAGATACTCAAAAAATGGGATTCTCTTTTCTGAAGGCAGAATGTGCTTTGAGTGGGGGGCACAGATGAGAGGGTAGGCCTTTCTCTGTGCTTCTCTTCCTTCCCCCATACTTCCCTGCAGCTGGTGTGTAGGTCCCCTCAGGCCATTTGGAGTTTCACTGGGCACAGGCCTCAGAGATTTCCTGCCCTCCTCCGCCCATGCCCCTGCCTCCCTGGCCCCAGTGTTTCCTCCTGGGCATGGCTGGATTCCAAGGCCTCCCAGAGAGCAGGCCAGGGGGCGGCAGATGGGTGGCTGGGGCTTTTGTCTCTAGGGAGTGGGGGCATATTCATTTGCTCCCCTCTCTTTTCTGGGAAAAAAGTGGTTGGGTAGTGTCTGTATGCTGAACTGGTGCCAAACTCCTGCCTCTGCCTTCCAGATTCTTGGTGCCACCATTGAGAACTCCAGGATTCTCTTGCAGATTGACAATGCCCGTCTGGCTGCAGATGACTTCCGAACCAAGTGAGGGTCTGCCCTGAGGGCTGTAGAAGCCAGGGTGCGGGGGAAGTCCCAGGCCTTTGCAGTGCTCAGTGAGAGGGGTGGACTCTGTCCTCACCTACCCCAGCTGGCCTGAAGCAACCCCCTCTACCACCATGGACTCCTGAGCTCTGGGGAATGGGGAAGTCTTCGGGGTGCAGAGGAAACTCTGGCCTGACCGCAGCTATTTCCTCTGAAAGGTTTGAGACGGAGCAGGCCCTGCGTCTGGGCGTGGAGGCCGACATCAACGGCCTGCGCCGGGTGCTGGACGACTTGACCCTGGCCAGGACCGACCTGGAGGCGCAGATCGAGAACTTAAAGGAGGAGCTGGTCTACCTGAAGAAGAACCATGAGGAGGTGGGTTTCAAGCTGGACCTTCTGTCCGTCCTTCCCCAGCTTCCCAGGGCTGAGGACACTCTTTTAATCTATGACTGTGGTCATACTTGTTGCACCCTCAGAGTGGCCTGGGGTGTAGATCATGGCTCTCAGGATTCCAGGATGGGACAGTGGCGACCCAGTCCATCCCCCAGTGCTGGCTCCTAGATCCGCACCTGCAAACCAACCTCCTTTGGCCTGGTTGGGTGGGAGAGTGACCTGGCCTAGGCCCAGGAGGCTGAGAGCTCTGACATGCCCATCTCTGCTGTGTCTTTCCAGGAAATCAGTGTCCTGAGGGGCCAGGTGGGTGGTCAGGTCAATGTGGAGGTGGATTCTGCTCCGGGCGTCGATCTTGCCAAGATCCTGAGTGACATGCGAAGCCAATATGAAGTCTTGGCTGAGCAGAACCGGAAGGACGTGGAAACCTGGTACACGGGCCAGGTACGCAGGGGGAAGCAGGCACCCTTGGGGGGTGGCACGGAGAGAGGGTTGGATCCTCCCCACCTGAAGGTCTGCCTCAGTGCTCATTTCCTCATTTTCTCTCGTCTCAGATCGACATACTGAACAAAGAGGTCACCAGCAACAAGGAGCAGCTCCAGATCAGCAAGTCCGAGGTCACTGACCTGCGGCGTACCCTGCAGGGTCTTGAGATTGAGCTGCAGTCACAGCTCAGCATGGTATGTGTCCCCCCACCCCCTGCCCTGCCCCATGGCTTGCACCCTTGTGCCCTTGCAGTCCTGGGGAGGCTGGCTGGTGGCTGTGCCTATGCCCCGTCCAGGAACCAGGCTCTGCTGAGTCACCTCCCTTCTCCCTACCCTCAGAAAGCCGCCCTGGAAGGCACGGTGGCGGAGACAGAGGCCCGCTATGGAGCCCAGCTGGCGCAGATCCAGGGGCTGATCAGCGCTATTGAAGCCCAGCTGGCTGAGGTGCGTGCTGACAGCGAGCGGCAGAACCAGGACTACCAGCGGCTCATGGACATCAAGTCACGGCTGGAGCAGGAGATCGCCACCTACCGCAGCCTGCTGGAGGGCCAGGAGGCCCACTACAATGACCTGCCCACCTCCAAGGTCGTCTAAGCAGGCTCCTGGGCTTCCGCCCTCCTGCAGAGGGATTCCCTGGGTAGGAGGCATGGGCAGGGAGGGACCCTTACCCCTGGCTCTTCCCCTGACCTGCCAATAAAATTTTATGGCCCTGGGGGAGGAAGGATGGTTGGTTTGTTCTTTCAGCCCATGGAGAGATGGGTTGGGCCTGGGCCCTGTTTAGGTTTTATTTGAACCAAAGTCCACCCTGTTCTAGGAGAGGGAACGGAAGGCACTCACATACTTGAACTGGAATGGTAATTCCTGTTCCTTTTACAACAACCTTGTGAAATAAGCATTGCTTCCATTTTACAGAGAGGTAAAACTAAGGCTCAGAGAGGTAAAGTGCTTTGTTGTATGTGTAACTGCTCCAACACATGGCAAAGGTGAAATTTGAAACTGTGGTTTTTGTTTCCAGATTTAATTTTCTTTCCACTCTACTCCCCTGGTTGTTGGTGTGTCTGTGTGAAATTAATGTTCCCCGAACACCTACAGTGTGCCATTGATCAAAACAACTCTAAGAGATAGTATGAGCTGCATCTTATAGATCAGGGACTAGGCTCAGAGAGGTTAAGTAACTTGTCCAAGGCTGCACAGCGACTACATAGCCGAGCCAAGACTAGACTCTAAATTGCCTAATCCAGGTGGCCTTCTAGAGTTGATACACATCTTGCTGGCATTCCAGCTGCGTTTCATATAATGGCTCAGGACTGGGATCCCCAGGGGCAGTTCCTTCTGACACATTTCTCCAACTAACTGAAAGTGAGGTTTTGGGGTCAGGCATTCTACTTGGAGCAAGGTTGGCGAGGGGGTGTGTGTGTGCATGCACTAACACATTCGTCCGTTTTGGGGCAGCCCTGCATAAGCCCCTTACACCCACCAGCCCATACCTGGGCCCAGAGCCTGGAATGAGACCCAGCTGTGACCTAGACCTCCCACACGGACTCCCAACCTGGCTTGCCTGGGGCCTACCCTGGGCCAGCAAATGAGTAAAGCCCCAGCTTCCTGGTACGACTCTGCCCTTGCGGGGTCACGGCCCTGCTCCTGTGGTTTACAGCTCAGGTATTGAGAACTGAGGCGAATTCCAGGTGCAAAGAAACCTCATTTCTCTGCAGCTGAGAGGTTCAGGCTGAGTGTGCCCCACTGCTCTGTGACAGCAGGCTGGGCCTGTGAGGGACAGCATCCATGCCCAGCACCCTGCTAAGGAGGCCTGTGACTGTCACAGCCACTGTAACGCTGAGGGAGGCGCTATGTCCTCTATTTTCCTGTGGGTGTCAGGTTGGGTAGCTTGCACCCTGGTATGAACATGTGACCCCAGAGCCCAGCTCTTCCCTCTCCCTGCCGCAGCCCTGGACGGAGGCCCCGTCAGCCCCCACCCTGGCTGTTCTGCCCTGGCCTCCAGCAACGCCCCCACCAAATTCTCAGGGAGCTCTGGAGCTGGAGGCAGAGGCCTGGCTGCTCCCCCAGGCTAGTGCTGCCCAGAGATACCTGTCCCTGACCAAGAAGCTTCCCCTTTGTCACAGCTGAACCCTCGCCCTGCCTCAGGGGCCCCTGGAATGTGGCTGCGGGCTGGTCTGGGCCCACAGTGGGGCAGGTGACCCTGTCTTGGCTTGGGTGTCAGGAATGAAACCGGCCTTTGTGTGTGCGTGGTCAGGGATGGGCTGGAGCAGGACGTTCTTCTGCCTCAGTGCGGGAGCTGTGTCCCAGGAGACCTGGGATAGGAGAGAGGGGAGTGAGGTCTTCCCGTTACTGCTGGTCATCAGGGCCACTTTGGTCTGGAAAGCATTTCCTGTCAGTCATCTCGCTCTGTCTGTGTGAGTCGGATGGGGCTGGGGTTGTTTCCATTTGTCCTGACTGGTAGACTGAGGCTGACAGAGAGGAAGCGTCAGTATCCAAAGCTGCACATCTAGTGGGGGGGGAAAGGAGGGATTTGAAGGGACATCTCCAGGCTGCGGGTGGTACACTCTCTCCCTGGCATCTCCCTGGGGAACGGGGAGGTGTGGGGGGGCTCTCAGGTTTATGGAGACCTCCCTCCCCATGTGCCCTCAAATGCTCACTGAGGTCCCTGTTAATGGCCCAATTTTAAATCAGGAACCAGGCTCAGAGGGGCTGAGTCACACCAGAGGTGACATCCAGCCCAGGCTCTTTCCATTGGGCCGCACTGCCCCATCCCAAGGAGGGACGCTCCAGAGACGGCCTGTCTGGCTGCAGTGGGCGAAGGTTGGAAACTGGCACAGCGTCCGGGCGGGCTGCCTGGGGCAGGGCCTGGGGCTGCAGCCTGGGCGCAGCTCCCTCCTGCAAGGCCGTCCCAGGTCGTCCCACCCGGTGCTAATGAGGAGTCCCTGGGGCTGCCCAGACCTGAGCTCGCAGTAGCCGTTTGGGCTGAAACCAGGCAGTGATGACCGGGGCAGTGAGGGGGCAGCTGGGCCTGCGAGCGTGGGGAACGCCACCTCGAGGGACTGCTGGGAGCGGGTCAGGGTGCAGAAGGCAGGTTGGCTGGGGTCCAGCCGTCCTCACCTGGGTGGCTGACGAGTAATTGTTCCTTGTTAATTGCTGGGGCCACAATGTCTGCAGAGGCTTTAATGAGCTCTGGATGATCTGAGTTTGATTATTTTTCTTTGGGAGGAAAAGACAATATCCTCCTACCAGTGAGACAATACCACACTGTCTGTGCCCAGTGCTTGGACGCCTGGCTCGCTGTGAAGCCTTACTGTGGGGGGAGTCCCCCGACCAAGGCCTGTGGTTCCCCTCCTACCACCCCAGCTCAGATGCAGGAATTTGGGGTCTGAGGGAGGGACCCTCTTTTCCTGTCCCCTGTTGTGTTGGGGGGTGGTCCCAGGACCCGGTTGAGTCCTGGTAATGACCCTTAGCAGTTGTGCCACCTTGCACAAATTGCTTCACCTCTCTGAGTCCCCATTTCATTCCTTCTGAAACTTGGGTGGGGGTCACCCTCTGTGTCATGAGGATTAGAGATGATGGGTGCAACAGTGCTTTGTAAATAGCGAAGCGTGCAGTGGAAGTAAAGGATTGTGCTATTAGAGCAAGGGTAAGAATGAGCCACATTGTCCCACAGGACCTGGCTGCAGAACAGCAGCGCTGCAAAGCCCAAGAACGTGTCAGGCTCACAGGGCATGTTCTGATGCCCAAGGACAGAGTCCCTCCTGGTGAGGGCGCTCAGGAGGCCCAGGTGCTGGACGTGTGGCCTCTCATTTGGCCCCTCAGAAGATGGGGTCTCTTGGGCCTCAGGGCTTCCCTGGAGGTGAGAGCTGAGAGTGCCCCTGGCTGCAAGGAAACAAACTTGAAAAGTAAAATGTCCAAGATCTCACAGCATAATTGACAGAGCCAGGATTTTAACCCAGGCCGGAGGGAGCCCAGAGCCCTGTCCACTTCACTGTGCCACAACCAGGAAGCTTCCCCCTGACTCTCCACCCCTGGGCTTTCCGTAAGCCCTGGAGCCAGGGCCAGAGGGCCGGGCCAGGCCTCCAAGTGTCACCGCCTGTAGGTGTCCCTGGAGAGTGGGACCCCTGAGCTGGGGGGCAGAGGAAATGGCTCTTCTGAGTGTGGGACTCCCCTCTCTGGCCTCGGTACCTTCTGTGTGAGGTGTGTCTTGGCCTTCAAGATCTCTGATGTCTTCCAGCCTGGCCGCTAGGCCTCCCGTCTCCTCCCTTCCCACGACGCTCAGGCACGTATAGAGCCTTCTGGATCCGCCCCTCCCCAGCCGTGTGGCACTTGACAGGACAAACAGGGGCTTAATCTGGCCCTGTTAAGCAGCGACTTGTCTCTCCCTGGAGAAGGCAGGGGCTTCCTGGAACTTGCCCCAGTCTTATCAGCAGAGGTTGCCCCAACGTGTCCCAGGGGCAAGCGAGGTTCAGCGACATGTGCACTTGGCAGGTGGCAGGATCATCAATCAGCCCCTTGTCAGCGCTGAGCCCGCTGGGCTTTTGTGAGGGTGCCATGGCCACAGGCTAGAGAAACAGGAGGGGGCTTTGGGTGGTGGGGTGGAGCAGAGGTGAGAGGAGGAGAGGCCATCTGCGGCACCAGGGAAGGGACAGATGCTGGCGCCTCTGGTCACCTTAGCTGGAACTTGACCCAAGACTGCCCCTTGTCCTCAGTCTGTCCCTGTGGGACGTGCATTCCAAGCCCTGCAGGCTCACACACAGGGTCTTTGAGCTGGAGACACAAAGCCCGTGGGGCAAGGCTCCCGGACTGGGGGCAGGGGGAGGTCCGGCTGAGGGCCCGGCTGGCCAGGGCTGTTCTAACTGTTCAGGCCGTGCTGTGAATAGGGTTTGCTCCCCGCTGCTCCCTCTTTTCTCCTGGAGTGGAGAGCTGAACCTGTCATCCAAGTGTTAAAACTATGGCCTGGGGCAAAGCACCATTAATTCTGAATCATCTCTTTTGTTGCATTAAAAAAAAAAAGAAAAGAAAATCTTCACACGAGCCTGTCGAGGTATGCAGGCAGCTGTGTTTGTCAGGAAGGTAGAGGAGTTGGCTTCACTTTGTGGGAGGAGACAGGTTCCACAGTCCCCTCTGAGGGGTATATAAGGAGCCCCAGCTAGGGGGTGACAGGCACTGCACTCTGTTTCAGCCCAGCCCGGCACCTCCCTGCCAGCGTCTCTCGTGCTTGCTGAGAACTCAGACACCGGCTACCTGGCCATGACCACCACATTTCTGCAAACTTCTTCCTCCACCTTTGGTGGAGGCTCTAATAGAGGGGGTTCTCTCCGGGCTGGGGGAGGCGGCTTTGGTGGCGGGAGTCTCTACGGGGGAGGTGGAAGCCGCAGTATCTCAGCTTCTTCTGCTAGGTTTGTCTCTTTAGGGTCAGGAGGGGGTTATGGAAGTGGCATGAGCTGTGGCTTTGGTGGAGGGGCTGGTAGTGGTTTTGGTGGAGGCTTGGGGGGCGGTGTCGGTGGGGGTTTTGGCGGTAGCTTTGGTGGGGGTTTTGGTGGTGGCGATGGCGGTCTCCTCTCTGGCAATGAAAAGGCCACCATGCAGAACCTCAACGACCGCCTGGCCTCCTACCTGGACAAGGTGCGCGCCCTGGAAGAGGCCAACACGGAGCTGGAGGTGAAGATCCGCGACTGGTACCAGAAGCAGGCCCCGACCAGCCCCGAGCGCGACTACAGCCACTACTTCAAGACCATGGAAGAGCTCCGGGACAAGGTAAGTCCTCCGACGTCGGAGACGGGGAGCAGGTGGCTGGCGCCCTGCGCACATCTCTAACGGCAGTGCTACTGCTGACTCGAGGAAATTCTTTCCTGCTCAGACAATGATTATCTGGTGCGTAACCTCGGCAAACTTGGAATGCATCTGCTTTCCAGGTGCAGCTGTGGTGCACATCTGCTCAACTTGGCAGTGCCAGGGGAGGGAGGGGTGTTGGGAATCTTAGGACCAATGGGGAGCAGGTGGGACACATGCAAAGAGCTACTCGCCCTCTTCACCCTGTGCACCCTGCAGGGCTCTGCGTAAAGTGCTCCTTTACCTCTCTGGCAAGAACCCGAAATGTCAGGACCTCTTGCCTTTCCCTCTGAGGGTGTCTTTAGTGCCAAAAGCACTGTACAGACTTAGGAGACCTGTGCACTCATTACAGGTTCTGCCCCTCACTCACTCACCCTTTCCCTTCCTGGGACTGGGTTCCTCGTATGTAAAATGCCTTTTTAGCTGCCCTCCAGGTCCCCACTGGCTGGAATGTTCTGTAGATCCATAGCTGTGTCCGAGGTGTGCAGGAAGCAGCGGCCACATAGTCCAGAGTGGGGGCTGGTGGAGCATCCCCGAGAGGGCTATTGTCACAGCCCAATGTGCCCCGCCCCACGCCAGGGCAGCCAGTCCCCACAGGAGATTCCAGCCAGTGCTGCCTCCCTGGCCCGTCATGCCCTGGAGACAGGGAGGGCAACCCCTCAGGTGTCCCAGGGACGGTGGCATGGGGGCAGACCAAGTAATGGGCACTCTAGGTGAGGCTGGGCTCTGCCTGTCCTCAGGGCCCTACGGGCAGTGTCAGAGGGGAGACTGTGGGTGAGGAGCTGGCCTTGGGTGCAGAGCAGAGAGTGGTGGGGCAGAGGGAGGAATCTTCCCGGCACCAACTCCCAGTCTCCTGCAGATCCTTGCGGCCACCATTGACAACTCCCGCGTCATCCTGGAGATCGACAACGCCAGGCTGGCTGCAGACGACTTCAGGCTCAAGTGCGTGCCTGCCTCCCTCTCCCCTTCCTGTGTTGCCCCCTTGCCCTGGCCGTGCTCTCCCTGGGCTCAGGCAGCCCACGCCCCTCAACCCTCTTGCTTTTGGGCTCCCTCTTTCTTCCCAGGTATGAGAACGAGCTGGCCCTGCGCCAGAGCGTGGAGGCCGACATCAACGGCCTGCGCCGGGTGCTGGATGAGCTGACCCTGGCCAGGACTGACCTGGAGATGCAGATCGAGGGCCTGAACGAGGAGCTGGCCTACCTGAGGAAGAACCACGAGGAGGTGAGGGTGAGCGGGCAGGTGCTGGGGCTGCTGGGAGGCCATGGGGCTACTGGTGCCTCCTAGGGCTGGCTAGGGGCTAGAGGTTCAGAAACGCACCCCTCCACCAAAAACAGGGGTCCCCGTGGAGAGGAAGAGACACTGTCCTCTGCGGGCGAGACCCACGGCCAGGCCAGGTGGCCAGTGTGAACTGCTGCCTTCCTGATTAGCTTGGTGAACTCACGCCAGGGCCCGGCTGTCTCGAGTCCTCCCTTGATGGGATCTGGAGCAGACGAGAGGTCCTGGAGCTGAGGCACTCGTGTGATCAGAGCTTTCCATGTACAGAGGGGAACACAGGTTGGCTGTGGGGGTGGTGTGCCGAGTTCACAGTGTGAGTTAGGGACAGAGCCAGGATTCGCACGCGGGGCCCCACTCTGGGCCGTCTTCTGCCCTCTGTCTCCAAACGTTTCCTCCCACCCTGCAGGAGATGAAGGAGTTCGGCAGCCAGCTGGCCGGCCAGGTCAACGTGGAGATGGACGCAGCGCCAGGTGTGGACCTGACCCGCGCGCTGGCGGAGATGAGGGAGCAGTACGAGGCCATGGCAGAGAAGAACCGCCGGGAAGCGGAGGCCTGGTTCTTCAGCAAGGTTGTCCTGACCTCCTGCCTGCCCCACCCGCCCCATCCCCTGAGTCTCTGAGAAGGTCACGGCTCATTACTCCTGTGTGGGACCTGCAGACCGAGGAGCTGAACAAGGAGGTGGCCTCCAACACAGAAATGATCCAGACCAGCAAGACGGAGATCACAGACCTGAGACGCACCCTGCAGGGGCTGGAGATCGAGCTGCAGTCCCAGCTCAGCATGGTACAGCCCCCGCCCCATCCTCGTGGATGACAGATGCTCCCACCCTCCACAGCTGGTTACGCCTTGGAGTTCTCAAGCCCCCTCAGGGGTGGTTACCTGAACTCCATTCAATCCCGCCTGCCCCTATGGCCTTGGTGGGTTCCTCTCCAGCCTGATGTGTCTGTGGATCTGTCGCCCCACCAGAAAGCCGGGCTGGAGAACTCGCTGGCAGAGACAGAGTGCCGCTACGCCACGCAGCTGCAACAGATACAGGGGCTCATCAGCGGCCTGGAGGCCCAGCTGAGCGAGCTCCGATGTGACATGGAGGCTCAGAACCAGGAGTACAAGGTGCTGCTGGACATCAAGACGCGGCTGGAGCAGGAGATCGCCACCTACCGCAGCCTGCTGGAGGGCCAGGACACCAAGTAGGCGCATGGGCACAGGGGGAGGGATGAGGACGATCTGGGTGTGGCTGGGGCACAGGGTCACCCTAAGGGGATTGCAGGGTTTCCCCAAGTGTCTTCGAGGGTTGACGAAAAGAGCACCGAGCAAGGAGTGAGGGTCTGGACTCTGTGCTCTGGTCTTTGGCTATTGCCTGGGGCGGGTCACTTCCCCTGTCTGGTCCTGCATTGCTTCTGTCAGTGGTCGGGGCTGGGCTAGTAGCCTTTGAGATCTAATGCTCATTCCATTCTCTGCATGAAGTAGATGGTGTGTTCTTGTAGATCATAATGTGTTTACTCGAGGGTAGCAGGCCTGGATGGGTGTCAGGGTATTAGGGTATCAGGGTGTCACAGCTTCCAGAGTGTAGGGTTTAGGGTAGGGTGTGGGGTGGTGTCGGAGTGGGTGGGAGAGGGCTGCTTCACTGTCCACATGAGCTCCTAGGGACACGTGAGCTTTTGCCCTTTGCTAACATCTGCTTCCCCCGGTCTTTCAGGATGGCTGGCATTGGCATCCCGGCAGGTAGGACGGCTTCGCTCTTCTGGTGTGGGATGGTGGTGGGGAGCTGTTAAAGCCACTGCTCCCCTTGGGGATGGGGAAGAAGAAAGAGACCAAACTTCCCCGTGAGGCAGGGACACTCCCATTTCAGTTGATACCCCTTCCCCAGTGGGACCCTCTACTGGCCCCAGGTGGGGTTGGGGTTGGAGATTTATTGAGAAACTTCCAGGCTGAGTAGGCTTTGTGCAGGGCATGTCTCTCCCCCAGGCCCCATCTGCATGCACTTCTGGCAAGATGCCCATGGCTACTCCCTGTTGTGGCTCCCTGCCGGGCATGCCTGCCCCGGCCAGTGCCCATCTCTTTGATGAGTAATTCAACACCGGACCCCTGGCAGCTCTTGAAGGACTGACCAGTGGCCATTCTCAGGGGTGCTGTCCAGTTTTCCCAGAGCCCAGCCAAGGTCCTGACCACCTTGGGGTGACCAGGAAGGGGTGTTCCCCCACTCCATAGCTTGCCTCTTCTCTTCGTAGCTGCTTTGGGAAGTGGCGGCGGCAGCAGCAGTGGCAATTTGCACATCAAAATAGAGGAGACGGTGGATGGAAAGAAGTTTTCTTCCCACCAGTGAGAAATCTAAGTGCCCAGTGCAGGGAAGACGTCCTTTGCCACCCCCACCCTCCCCAGGCTGAGTGGAGGACAGGCCAGAGGGGCTGGACAAGGAGACTCCAGTTTGCGTCTTCAGAGATCGACTAGCTGAAGAGAGTCCCTCCCTCTCCTTTGGGCTTTGCATGCTCGTCCTTTCTCCCCTCTACCCCTCCCCAGCAGAAGCAGCTGAATTGTGTAACCAGTTCATTTGTGCGGTGTCTGTTCATGCAATAAAAATTTGCCTTTCCTCAAAAATATTTCCTGTTTCTTTGAAACATCCTCCACTCCTTTTCGAGAACTAAAACCTGCATCCCTGCCTCAGGCCAGCGGTCGGGAGAGGTAGGGTGAGTCTTTTGTTGTTTGTGCTACAGGAGATGGCTCAGCCAGGACCTGGGGAGGGAGGTCCCGGGTGGAGGTCAGGGGACTGTCTTCAGCAGAGGTGGGACAGCAAAGATAGGATGATCAGGGTCATCAACTGTAGTTGAACAGCAATTGCCTGACGCGGAGAACCCGCCCTTTAAAAACTCTGTAGTTCTGCTTATTATTGGGACGATGGCATTTTCCAGACAGAAGTCTCCATCCTCTTTCTTTTCTAGGAAAGTGATAAACTTCTCTTTCCTTTGCTTCAAAAACAAAAAACAAAAACCAGAAAAAACCCCAAAGGAATTGCCTTGTTTTTGCAAATATCTCTTGGTAGCATGTCTCGTTTTTCTTGGTGGGGTCCAGGTTGGCCTCTGACCTCTGAGCAGGCCCAGGGTCCACGTGCTGACATGTCCTCCCATTTTGGCCTCTTCCCTGCATGGCCATAATTCATTCGTTGGGGTGCTCAGGGTGCTGGTGCCTGAAACAAACTCAATGCCGCTCAGGTGACTTGCTCTTCTGGCTGTCCCCATGGGGTGACCGGGGAAGTGGGAGTGGGGAATTCCCCAGAGCAGTTAGTGCACCCAGCACAGCACTCAATGCATCTAATGATTATTTACTAAGTGATCGATTGCACTGATTGTACCGGTTCAACACTGTGAGGCTGGCACGGCGTTAGGCACACTCACCCGTGTGTCTCATTTAATCCTCACCGCTGTAGGTGGTCAGGATTTATTATTCCCATCTTAGAGATGAGGACACTGAAGTCAGAGAGAGGAATGACTTGCCTGGGCCTCGTGGATGGATGCTACCAAGCAGGGCTAGGCCTGAGGAACTCCAAGACCAGGGCTTGCTGGGACCCCAGGCCCCTTCCCAGTCTGTTGCCAGGACCCTACTTGCTTCTGGCCCTCACCACGGGTGCTTCTCGACTTTCTCCCAACTTCCACCTCTATCCCCTGCAAAGCTGGCCCCCCTAAAGCCACCATCCCCGATTGCCCCAAGCTTAAGTCCAAAGCAATGCCACCACTCTGGCCCTCCTTGATCCCATTCCACCCCTGCTTTCCGTCCCCGGTGTCCCCACCCCAGGCCTGTTAGAGCAGCGGCATCCACGGCATACCTGGTTTGTTGCCTCTGGTCTGGGACTGGTTTCTCTGAGCTCTGGGATTTATTGCCTTGAACAGAGGGAGGAAACCAGGAAGAGGAAGCGAACTCCGGGTGGAGTGCGGAGGCTGGGCTGGCTCAGGCCCTGGGGTGAGGATTGGGTCAGGGAGGGAGAACTGGTTTCTTAGTCCGACTGGGAAGGGAAGGCTGGAGGTGTCTCTGTTCTTCGGACAATCTGATCTTTTGAGGCAAGAGCCAAGCCCTCTGAGAGGGTCCTCATGTGTCTTGCTGGGCACAGTCCCCTCCCCACCAGCCTGGGTTGGAGAGAAGGTGATGCCTGCTCTTTCTGGGGGAGATTTAATCAAGGTTCCTGACAACATACACAGGCTGGGCTTCCCTGGGGCTGGAGGAAGGAGATGGGATTTACTGAGTGCAATATGCCAGGCTCCGGGCAGGGCCTGCTATGGCTGCATCTCATTAACTCCGCACAGCTCTGTGAAGTCAGTTTCAGAAGAGGAAACTGAGGCCGGGGGAAGTTAAGTAACTTGAATGAGGTCACAAGCTGGGGAATGGGGCTGGTCTCTCTGGTCCCAGGCCCTTGCTTTTCCCCAACATCGTGAGGTGATAGAAGCCAAGACACTTTTCTTAAGAGGGTGTGCCAATCAATGCAAAGCCCATTTCTTGCCCTCTGGGGGCAGCCTCCTCAAATGTCATACAGCCACTAGTGTCAGGAAGATTGACCTCACCTCTAACCTTGGTCTCGCATGCTGTGGTTTAAGCTCACACTGAAGCCCACACCGTCAGCTTCGTTGTCCCCCTGGGAACATGCCAGGCTCATTCCCAAGCCCCCTGGCAGTTGTAGTTGGTGGCCCGGCTGCTGCTTCTGCCTCGCTGGTCTTTGGGCCTCATCAAGAGGTCTCAGGCCTTCCAAGCAGCCAGCAAAGGGTTTCCTCAATTTTTAGTTTCCAAAAATAACAATCTCTGTAAAAGGAGCAGAGAGGTAAGGTGGCACTCCGCCCGTGGGCCACATCCAGTGTGCTTTCTCTTGGGGCCAGACCCCAAGCTGGGGGGTAGGAGGGCAATCTGTTTCTATCTCCCTGGAGTGCCTATTTCTGCTCTCCTGGGATTCCAGGAGGGGCTATCAGAGAAATCCTTGGAACTTGCCGAGTCCTGTCCCCAGACTGACCCTGGAGTGAGACACCCATCCCCAGGGATGTCTTATGCCCAGCTAAGCCCTTAAATAGTCTGTGGACAGAGGTGGTGCACCTCCCGCCTGCCCTGGGCTGAGCTCAGGCTTGGCTTTCAGCCAATCCAGGAAGCAGGCAGCAGGCGATGTCCCCTCCCTTCTCCTCACAGAGAGAGGGTGGCTTTGGGACTAGAGATTAGGACCTTGGGTGTGTCCTGTGCTCAGGCTGGGCTTCCCAGAGCAAGCATGGGACATGCCTGCCACTGTCTCCCTGAGGACTGTGGCTGGTCCCTGCCTCTCTCCCAGTCTCAGTTTCCCCATCTGTAAATTGGGAGTCTGGCTGGATGAGAGGATCGCTAAGGTCTCTATGAGATGCTCTGTATTCGGGACCTTGGGGGGAGCTCGGACTGCAAGATCTGTGACAGCAGGGACTGTGTTCACCGTATTCACCACCGAACGCTCAGCACGGGTGCTAAACATGTATTTGTAAAATTAACGCACAAACTTGCCTCTCCTTTGCTTTCTCCCTCTTGGACATGGCTTTGCATGTTCATCAGTATCTTGGGAGTGTGCCCACCTGGTGACAGCAGGCAGCACAGAGAAAATAAGGAGCTGACAGCTTTTCTTCTGAGATTTGGAGCTGGGGTGACTCCACTCTCGTTTGCTCTTCCTTCCCACCTGAAGGCAAAGTATCCCCGAAACAGCTTCTCAGGTATTTATCAAGGGCTTTCCTATGCCAGGAGCAGTATCTGGAGATACATTTGACAAAGATCCTATCCTTAGGGAACCAGAGAGGGAGAGAAACAAACTAGGTATGCCACCAACTGCCATTTGTCCAGTTGCTGTGAGCAAAGAAACGCGTCAGTGTTGGGTGGAGGCTCGGAAGAATTCTTGGACAGGTCACTCACCATGGGTGACTTGCATTTCCTCATTTGTAAGAGGGAGGCCATGGCAACCTTCTGCCTGCCCAGTGCCTCCCACATCTCAGGTATTTGAGAAGCCTCAAATACTAACTCACCTCATACCCATTCTCCAGTGGCGGCCACAGAGGCACTGAGAGGTTGAGCGACTTTTCCTGAGGTCACGCAGCTAGTCAGTTGCAGATGCAGAGTTGAAACTCTGGTCTACCTTGTCCGAAGCCTTTGCTGACTTAGCTGAGTTTCTGGGATGTCTGGGTGGTATCAAAGGGACTTTAGAAAGCTGGATGCTACAGCAATGCAGGGGCCTGAGGCATCGAGGCATGTCTGCAAGGACTTCTGAGTAATGCCAAGCAGGCGTCTCTGAGGAGTGGGGAGCTGCCCAGAGAGCCTGGGGTGACTGTGTGGGAACAGGTCACCTTTCAGGAGAGGCCCCTCCCCTGTGGGGGAGCCTCAAGACCCTTTGGGAGGTGAGTCTGCTGTCCTGGGCTCAGGGACCCTTGGAGTCCTGAGGGAGAGGGAGAGAGGGCAGTGTCTGATTCAAACAAGGAGTTCCGGATTAGGACCTGGGGGACAGGGTTTAGGCCTGAGCTCTGCAGATAAACCAGAGACTCAGAAAGGCAGCTTGCTGAAGGAAACTTAGAAATCACTTCAACGTAAGGCCCATAGTGAACTGGCAGCAGAGCTGGAAAATTTTTTCTTGTTCCCACTGTTCTGGGCTTCAGCATTCCGGGCCTCGGTTTCTACACATGTGATGGTGGTTGGATGGGAAAGGTCCTGCAACAATTCTGTGCTGAGCAAGCACTTCCACAGGCCCCGGAGCCTTGGAGCTCAGACCAGGGACAGATGGCAGACAGGCTGCCCTGTCATGGTATCGGCTGCACAGGCCTAGCCGCTGTGGCAAGCAGGACCATGCGCTGGCCCCACCTGGAGTGTTAGGTTGGCCTGAGAAAGGGAGAGGCCAGAGGGTGTCCTTGCTTGCATGGGGTGGTGCTCACACTGGCCCAAAAGGGGTTCGCCATGGACACAATTGCGCTTTCTGGTTTGGGCAATGTGTTTAACCTCTCTGGGCCTTGGTTTACTCATCTGAAAAAAGAGTATGATAAAAATAGTAGAGTTGTTTTTAGGACCACTTGAGCTCATACACGAAGAGTGTTTAACATAGTCTTCAATAAATGTTAGCTAGCGTTATCTTTATTATCTCTTAACATGTATAGAACGAGAATATAGGAGAAACAAACTGCTTTTCCTTCTTACCTATACTCATACTCAACACGGACCACTTCTGTGAGTCAGCACCACGCAATTCCCTTGGCACCAACAGCGTATTCTGCAAGTCAATTCACTTCTGACCCTACCTGGAGTGAGCACGGACCCCACAGAAGAAGGGCTCAGTCCCACAAGACTGCCCCTCACTTGAGATGCCTGTCACAAGTAGCAGGTCCCCAGGTTACCCACAGCTTCTGTCTGACTTGGCTACAAATCACAGGTTCCCGTGACTCCCTTCTTGGGTCTGACAATTGGATAGAGCAGCTCAAAGAACCGAGGAGAGCAGGGTACTTATTGTTACCATTTATTGCAAAAGGTATTTTAAAGGATGCAAATGAACAGCCAAATGAAGAGATACACAGGGCAAGAAGTGTCCTGAGTGTAGGGGCTTCTGTCCCTGTGGCGCCGAGGTGCACCATCCTCCTGGTATGCGGATGTGTTCTTGTTCACCAACACAAGATTCTCTGAACACTCTCGTTTGGGGACTTGTATGGAGGCTTCATTACATAAGCATGTTAACCCATTATTAATTCAATGTCCAGTCCCTCTCCCCTTCTTGGCGGAGGGGGCTTCGGCTGAAAGTATTTCAGGTGACCAGCCCCCCACCAGGACCCCACCAAGCATCACCTCATTAGAACAGGAGATGCTCCAATCACCAGGGGATTCCAAGAGATTGAAAGTTCTGTGTCAGAAACTGGGCTCAAAGAACAAGTGTTAGAAGAACAAAAGATGCTCCTAGCATCCCTGTCACTCATGGAAATTACAAGGTTTTTAGGAACATTCAGAGATCATACGTCTGAGTTCACAGCAAGGCTGCCAAGACACCGTCGGGGTAGAGAGAGCCAGAGGCCAGATTTAAATCTTGACTTCATGGTGTCCTCGGGCAGGTGACTTACTCTCCCTGAACCTCAGCTGCCTCATCTATAAAATGGGGCTAATAAAAACGCTCTCCTGTGGTTGTGAGACTCAATGACAACGTGTTAAGCACTACCTGGTTTGCAGGTTTCTCTCTCTTTCCTTGAAACGGTACAGGGGAGAAATTGCAGTCATTTGGTGTTATTTTGCAAAAAAGCAAAGCAGAAAGCCCAAGCCGAGCTAGCAGTGCCTTGGCTCCAGCTCTGTCCTGCCTCCACCAGGACCAGGGACGGGAGAGGGGAGCTGCGTCCCTGGATGGGTCTCTGCCCCACTTCCTCCAGGAGGGTCTGGCATGTGTCCCCTAGTCCTGTGGGCCCTGGTGTTCTCTGCATGTTGGAGGAAGGCTTTCCTGTGTGAAGGCACCATGGGTCTCTGTGCAGGGGGGTGGGGCCGTGCCCTGATCCCGCGAGGGGAGGCATGCCATGGGCCACCCATGTTTGTCCTATCGGGGCTTTGGAGGATCTGCAGCATTGTTACTCTAAGAGGCGTTGGCCTGAACCTGCTTGTCAGCCCTGGGAGTACTGGGGCATTGTCACCCCAGGCCTAGCAGGTTCCATTAATCACCTTGCTGTCAGTTTTGATCCTCTATCGAGAGCGTGAGCACTCCTGCTTTGGGCTGAATCACCCCTTTTCAGAGAGAGAGCAGGGCTGGGCAGGGACAGAGGTCAGCCCGAATCCCCGGCCCTGCCGTGGGGTATGGGGGATGTTGAGCACCGCCAGATGCCCCGGCTCTCTCCCTGGTGCAGATGTCGCTGGGTGAGACACAGGCCCGCTTCCCTACTCCAGAAAACAAAGGGCAAGAAAGCCCTGACTCAGGTCTCTCATTTCTGGTCTTGCTGAATCAGCGAAGGGGGTTCCAGGATAACCTCGTGTCTGTGCCACCCCAGCCCCTGGCCTGGTACCACCCAGACCCTCGTGGCTGCTGTGGGCCAGAAAGCGGCTCCTGAGAGGCCATCCACAGCAACCCCAGCCCCCTCAGTGAGTGGGAGCTGGGAACCCCAGGCCAGGGTCCTCCATGCTCAGCCCTGGAAACTTCTCTTTCTACCCCGCGTTCTGAGAGGCCACCTCAAGGCCTTTTCTTCCAGCCCGAATGGTGAGGGCTCCTCTGGCAGGGTCGCTATATAGTCCTTGAGTTTCTCAGCCACATCCCAAGGGACCCTGGCCCCAGGCCCTGGGACACATCCTCCCATGTGTCTTCTTAGTCAAACACTCACACGCTGAGACAGACCTCATGCGACTGGGGCGTTAGAACCCGTGCAGGTTATTACAAGACCTTCCTTCTGGACGCGGCTGTGTGGCTACGGCGGTTGCTATGATGGAGCGATGAAACCACGGGTCACACTGATCTAGGGCATCTCAACCTTGACGCTACTGACATTTTGGGCTTGATAATTCTTTGTTGTGGGCACTGCCCTGTGCATTGTAGGGTGTTTAGCCCCATCCCTGGACAACCAAAATGTCTTCAGACATTGCCAAATGTCCCCTGGGGAGCAAAGTAGCCCCTGGCTGAGAGCCTCTGAGCTGGGCTATGGTGACAGAGGCTGGCAGTGGTTACATCAGGGGTGTGGGGTGTGGGTAATTGGCTGGAAAAGGTACAAGGAGCTTTATAGAGTGTTGGAAATGTGCTGGGTGGTGGTTACACAGGCCAGGCATGGGCCAAAAGGCACCAAGCTGGACACATGATGTATATATTTTACAGTGTGAAAAATATACTTAAAATGAGCCTTAGTGTCAGACAGAACCAGATTTGGGTTTCAGTCCTAAAACCCTTAAGGCTCGTTTTCCTCATGTGTGAAATAGAGACAGCGGTAGGACCCACCGCATGGGGCTGTTGCAAAGATTAAATGGGACGGTGAGTGGGAAGGACTTAGCCCAGAGCCTGCCTGCAGTAAGAGCCCTGAGAGTATTGGCTATTATAATGTGCAAGGTGACTTCGTCTTTCTATGCCTCAGTTTCCCCAGCTGTGCTTCAGGGTCCTGAAGACCCCCTAAGGTCCCTGTCACTGTGACTTTTTCTGATCGTCTTGAAGTTATTTCTTTCTTGGGCTAAACACTTTCAAGGCAGTTTGTTCTACAAGACCAAGCAGTTTGTCACCAGAGTTGTTGGGAGCGCTGGAGTGGATGAAGAGCTAGGAAAGATCCAGAACATCATCAGCAGTTTTAGGGAGAGAAAAAAGGGAGATCAAGGGCTGCGGTGATCTTGCAAAGCACAGGGTCACTTTGCAGCCACCCTTCCCTTGGTAGAGGCTTCTTGGCAGACCTTCGCAGCTCGGTCCCCATCCTAATACTGGGTGGGGCTGAGAGCCTGCAGAGTGAGCTCCTTAAGCGGAGAGGTAGAACAGAATGCAGCTGTCAAAAGGGCAATTGCGGGCAGAACGCTGTCCCCTCTGAATCATCTCTTTTGTTGAGGATTAGAAAAAAGCCACCCCCAAAAGGCACAACCCACCCTGGAGAGCAGAGGTAACTGGGCTGTGGGAATCAGAAGTGCAGCTGGCACCAAGTCAGAGGGTGGGGAAGGGAGGAGAGATGTCCAGCCCCCACAGAGGGTGTATAAAAGGCATCCACTCCAGGGAAGAGCCACAGTCCTCGGCCCAGGCCAAGCCAAGCTTCTCTCTGCACCTGCTCTCAATCTCCTTCTTGCCATGAGCGTTCGCCTGCAGAGTTCCTCCGCCAGCTATGGAGGTGGTTTTGGGGGTGGCTCTTGCCAGCTGGGCGGAGGCCGTGGTGTCTCTTCCTGTTCAACCCGGTTTGTCTCTGGTGGCTCAGCTGGGGGACTCGGGGGTGGCCTGAGCTGTGGCTTTGGTGGAGGGGCTGGTAGTGGTTTTGGTGGAGGCTTTGGAGGTGGCATTGGTGGGGGTTTTGGTGGTAGCTTTGGTGGTGGTTTTGGTGGTGGCGATGGCGGTCTCCTTTCCGGCAATGAGAAGATCACCATGCAGAACCTCAACGAGCGCCTGGCCTCCTACCTGGACAAGGTGCGCGCCCTGGAGGAGGCCAACACCGAGCTGGAGGTGAAGATCCGCGACTGGTACCAGAAGCAGGCCCCGACCAGCCCTGAGCGCGACTATAGCCACTACTACAAGACCATCGAAGAGCTCCGAGACAAGGTGAGCCCTTGGAAGCGAAGCAGGGGTCCTCAGGGCAGGGCAGAGCCTGGGAGGCCAGGAAATGCAGCCTTGTAGGGAGCAGGTGTGGATGGAATTCACACCCTTCTTGCAGGGGAAAATTCTAATCTTTTACTGCAGAGTCTGTGCTCAGCGGGCTTTCTCATGCCACAGCTTCTCAAATGCATTTTGTCCCACTATTTACTTTCCTCGTTGTTATTAATCATGTCAAAAAGTTCCACTGCTTTGCAAACAGTTATGTTATTAGTGACTCGATCTCTATAATCCTAACCCACTGAGTTATTTGGAAACGTGACAGTTTTAAAAGCCATGAAGAATGACTAAAATCAACAGAGAAAGGGAGACATGTTCATTCATTGTTCTGGGAATAACTGTTTATTTTGCAGGGCATCCACTGAAACTGTAATTCCTAATTGGCGGTGGCAGAGGGAGGGAGGCAGAGGCTCGGGTGGCCCAGAGCCTGGCTCCTTTCTGCCGAGGCCTGCCCCTCACACTCCCGCATACCAGCCTGTCAGAACAGAAATCCACCAGCCGGGGCTGAGTCCCAGCCCTGTGGGGTGGGTTTCAAGTGCTTTGGGGTATAAAAGTTGGGATGAGAGATTTGGATGGATGGGAATAACTGTCAGATTTCCCCTGCGCTCAGCTGGGAGGCCTGCTCCCATGGCCTTATTATAGAACATGGGGCCAAGTCCCTTCTGACTTCCGGGGAAGGCTCTCAAGCAGGGGCCCCCAGAGGTTGCTGGTCTGAGGCTGACAAGATGTGACTAATTCAGGATGTCTTGGTCATTGTTCCCCTGAAAGGCACGTCCTGGATCTTCCCTGCCAGGACCACACATAGAATGCTGGAGCGATGGGACAGGCTGGCCAGCTCCATTCTCACTGCGTAGAAGAGGGAAGTGCTTTGTCCCAGCTCGCAGGACAGGGAGGAGACAGGGCCCCATGAGAACCAGTCCTGCTGTGTTTTCTCAGTCCTCCTCCCCAAGCATGTGGACCTCCCCAAGAGGTCACCTTCTTCTGTATTTTGTAGATCCTGGAGGCCAGCATCAATAACAACAGGGTTATCCTGGAGATCGACAATGCCAGGTTGGCTGCAGATGACTTCAGGCTCAAGTGAGTTTGTTTCCCTCATTCTCCTTTCCTAGTAGGCTCTTAGCTTAGACAAATGCTCCTCTGGTTAATGGAACTGGAGCGTCCTGAGAGTGAAGGTCTTGGAGAAGTGGCAGAGTCCCGTGCAGAGGTAGGGGGAGTGTCTAATGTCGCCCATGTCTTGCTTTTGCAAAATCTTTTTTTTTTTACTATTTCAGGTATGAGAATGAGCTGAACCTGCGCCAGAGCGTGGAGGCTGACATCAACGGCCTGCGCCGCGTGCTGGACGAGCTGACCCTGTCCAAGACCGACCTGGAGATGCAGATCGAGAGCCTGAACGAGGAGCTGGCCTACATGAAGAAGAACCACGAGGAGGTGAGGGGCATCCTGGGCCTGCCATGGGCCAAGGCACCTCCAGGGAGAAAGGGGGTCCTTCTGCTGCAGCTGGGCTGCACCCTCCACTGTGGGACCTGGGAGTGCTTTCCAGAACACTCCACCAGCTTTCAGAGCCAAGGAAAGGGAGGACGAGGAGCTTCACGCAGCTTCCTTTCCCGCCCCCACAGGAGATGAAGGAGTTCAGCAACCAGGTGGTCGGCCAGGTCAATGTGGAGATGGACGCCACCCCAGGCATCGACCTGACCCGTGTGCTGGCGGAGATGAGGGAGCAGTACGAGGTCATGGCGGAGAAGAACCGCCGGGACGCGGAGGAATGGTTCCAGAGCAAGGTACTGGCCCCCTCACCCCCCGTAGCCAGGTGGTGCCAGGCAGACACGGCCTCTGGGTCAGTCTCTTCTAGCTGAGCTCTTCCGTCACCTCCTTCCTGCTCGAATTCCAGAGTGCAGAGCTGAACAAGGAGGTCACTTCCAGCACCGCCATGATCCAGTCCAGCAAGACAGAGATCACAGAGCTCAGGCGCACGCTGCAGGGCCTGGAGATCGAGCTGCAGTCCCAGCTGAGCACGGTACACCTGCGCTTCCCTGCCCAGCAGCCACCTCCTCCAGGTCTCCCTCCAGCCTGGCTCCCCCGTAACATCTTCTCTCTCTCCTCACCAGAAAGCCGGGCTGGAGAACTCGCTGGCAGAGACAGAGTGCCGCTACGCCCTGCAGCTGCAGCAGATCCAGGGGCTCATCAGTAGCATCGAGGCCCAGCTGAGCGAGCTGCGCAGTGAGATGGAGTGCCAGAACCAGGAGTACAAGGTGCTGCTGGACATCAAGACGCGGCTGGAGCAGGAGATCGCCACCTACCGCAGCCTGCTCGAGGGCCAGGATGCCAGGTAGGTCCCTCCAGCCTCCCTCTGTGGAACGCAGAGCAGGCAGGGCCTCAGAGGTCAGCCCGCTGGTGTCAGAGAGGGGACTGTCCCCTGTCTGAGCCTGAAGACGATCTCTTGAATCAGGCTGTGGAGACATTTAAAAACTTTCTGTTTCAGGCCCCTGAAGTGTACGGGCAGGAATAAGGACTGTGAGGGAACATCTAATATTGGGAAAAAATGAGCTTAGATTCAGCTCAGCCAAACAAAGCTGTGATATGGTGGTTTAACTGCCTTCAGGCCATTTGCAGAGACGGGACCTTCCTTGTGGGCTCAGGGGAGGGGCTGAGTGAACCAGACGGAGGACAAAGCTTCTGGCAAATGCACCAATGATCTCTCCTCTTGAGGCCTCTCAGACAGAGAGACGGGCAGACAGACAGAGAGGCCTGGCACGTAGTTCATGCTGCTGCCCTTGAACTGGGGCACAGCTCAGTGAGAATTCAACACAGGGGCTCCTGTCCTCGCTTACCCTCTGCTCACAGTTGCTTCTCTCCTCTCTCCCAGGATAACCGGCTCCACCTCTGTAGGAGGTAAGGAAACAGCCCTATGGGGAGGCAGGCCTAGGCTCACTGCTCCTGGGGGTAGGGGCGGGGCCAGGAGGGAGGCAGTGCTGCGCTCTCTGGGGTATGGAGGGAGGGAGCTGCCGTGGAGGTGGTCATTTGCTCACATGTTTTCGTAAGTAGATGGCCCTGCCCCATAGAGCCGCTGGGTTGTCTTGGAGAGACCACCTTTGGGGACAATAGAGTTCCCATCAACACAACACCAGACTAATTAGGAGTTTGTGAGCCCTCCTGGGTGCCCTGACCTGGCCTGAGGTGGGTCTTCTCCAGCCTGAGCATCTCTTGTCTCCTCTGTTTCCCAGGAAGCGTCAACATTGCTGCTAATGGCTCCTCTCGCCGCACCTAGGTCTTAAATCTGCTTGGCGCCGCCTCCCTCTGTCTGCAGCACCCAGAGGAGAGGGCTGATGTCCCTACAGAAGAGAGGGAGGGGCTGAAGGATGGGGGTGCTCAGGCCCTCTGCTCCCAGGGCCGTCCTGACACTCCCCCTGGGTGGACCCTCCCTGTCTCTCTCTTCCCTCCGCTACCTGGCTACTCTTTGGTTTCTCAACTTCTCTACTAAAAAGAAAAGATGATTCAATAAAGTTTCCTGCCTTTTTGCAAACGTATTTTTGGTTCTGGCCTGGTTTCTGAGGGTGGCCCCTGCTAAGGCCCTGATTTAGGGCTGGGGGTGAAGTGGGCACAGTTGGGCTGAGCTACTAACCCAGAACAAGGACAGGCCTGGGGAGCTGCGCATCTAAGAAGGACACAAGGCACATGGGTGCAACAATGACAAACACAGAGGACACAGGTAGCTCTTTGATGATGATGGTGCCCAGCGAACATGGACTCAGGGAACACACCAGGACAGTGCAGGCACACATGAGCCAGCTCAGCAGTCCTGCGAGACGTCTAGTGACAAAGGCAGCAGTGGGGTTGTAGGTGAGCCACGCGGTGGGAAACGTGGGGAAAGGTACAGAGGCTGCAAGGGGCAGTCAAAGGGTGACTCAGGGAGAAGGAGGCCCAGCCCCAACCTGCTGCTTCCCTGCCTCCTGCAGGCCGATGGCGCCACTTTGGCCTGAGGCATCCCGTCCTGCTGTCCTCCCAGCCCACCCCAAAGTCCTGCCACTCCAAACTGCTCATCGGCAGGCTCTATGGCCTGCTGTCCCCAACCTACTTCTCTGCACAGTCCCCTGCCCCTCGGGAAGTCTCAGCTCCGACATGCAGCCTCCTCTTACCCTGCTCGCTCCCTACGTCGACGTGCCCTGGACTTTGGCATAGGCCTCTCCTCCCTTTCCTCTTCACGGTCCCCTTGGGCCGTCCTGGACATGACCGGGGTTACAATTACTTGTCTGTTCAGGTGACTCCTAAACCTGAATCTCCGGTGGGGCCCTGCTCAGCTTCAGACCCCTGAGCCCGATTGTGCACCGGACTCCACCTCTTCCAATCCCCACGTGTAGAGGAGCTCCTGTCCTCCTCCCAGATCAGCTCTTTCCTTGTCTCCATCCTCGAGGGCCTGGAAACTAGAGCCAGGAGCCCTGGAATCATTCTGGCCTCCTTTCTCCCTCACCCCTTGCACGAGTCCTTCCTGTGGATGTTGCTTTAGCTGTAATGCCCTCCCTGGTCCTAACTCTGGGTGTGTGGCCACAGCCTCCTCCTTGGCCTCCCTCCCTGCCCCCAAGCTCCGCACTCCAGCAGGGTGATCGCTGGGAACTCCAGCTCGGCTCCTGCACTGGCCTCCCCAGCCCACCCCAAGGCTCTGCTGTCCCAAACTGCTCTCTGGGAGGCAGCTGGCCACGTGGCTGGGTACCCTGGGGCCCTGGTTCAACGAGCGACCCCAGTCCGATCTGACCTTCCTCCTCCCCTTTCTCTCCACATCCCTGTGATTATTGTACAGGAGATGAACTTTTATTCGAAGTTCAGGCCGGGATGAACACCTCCTCCTCCGCAGCACCTGACTGGCACGGGGCACACTTAGGCGCTCACACATTGACGGTGTGCTCCAAGGGGGCAGGGGGGTGTCTTCCTCCTCTCGGGCCTGGCATGCGGCTGGAGCACAGGGGATTAAAGGCTGAGATGAAAGAATGAACTGGGGAAATGGCTGTCAGGTGCCATTTGATTTTTGTCATCACCTCTGAGGCCAGAGGGTAGGTGGAGCTCTGGCACCCCGGCCATCTCCTTCCTCCTCTGTTACCCTTCTCATTCCCCTGCCCTCCCGTCTACAGCGCCTGCAGCCCCCTGTCCTGTCCTCATTCACCGTCCGTCTACCTTCTTCTCTTTCCCTGCTCAAACCCGTCTGTGGGCTACGTGTGCTTGGCTTATTCACATGGGGTCACTCAGACGTGCCCAGCCCAGCTCGCTAAGCCAGAAGGAAGGTGTCCTCCCTCCACCCATTCCAGATCCCACCCCAGGCCCCGCACACCTCCACTACAGAATGAGGTGGGGCTCAGTTCAAGTTCACATGCCCAGGATGGTGCCGGGAGCTAAGGCATCACAGAGAAACAGGACCTGTTCCCACTCCTGACACCTCTTAACCTTTTGTGTTAACCTATTTATTCAGCAGCTATTTGCTGAGTGCCCACTGTGCACCGGGCACTGTAAGGAATCCTGGAGAAAAGGAGACGAATAAAAGGCAACCTGTGTCTTCAGGCAGTCCACGGAGGAGACACTCACCACAATAAATTATTATAATCTCCAGAGCTCAGCTCAGGTCTCGCCCTTCTCTGGTCTTCCCCTTGCTCCCAGCAGGGCTCCCGTGCTTCAGCCATTCCAGCAATTACGGGAGCGCCAGGTGCAGAGTGCAGGCTCTGGAGCCACCGTGACCTGGTTGGCATCCTGCCTCTGCCACCTACTCTGTTTGCACCCTGGGCAAGTTACTTAGCCTTCCTGAGCCTCCCTTCCTCATCTGCTAAGTGCTACCTCCCTCGTGGGTTAATGAAAGTCAAGTGCTCAGAACAGTCCCTGGCATGTAGTACGTGCTCCGTAAACGACACCTCTGGTCATGACCTGTGAGTTCCTTCAGGGCAGGGATGGTTTCATAGTCATCCTCATCCTCATACCTCGGATGTTACAGG
Organism: Avahi laniger; assembly: GCA_963575035.1. Lineage (NCBI taxonomy): Eukaryota > Metazoa > Chordata > Mammalia > Primates > Indriidae > Avahi > Avahi laniger. The sequence continues at coordinate 63,766 of CAUYSK010057267.1, forward strand.
GCCCCAGAAGTCCACATACTGAACGGAGGAGTGGGGGATGGGCAGATACAAGCCGTGGGGAGCGAGCGAGGTAAGAAAGCACTTCGTGTTGGGGGCACAAGGGAAAGGAGTCCCTGCCCCGGACTGAGAGAGGGGCCTGTGTCCTCGGCCTGAGCTGCCCTGGCTGGTCCAGACACCCTGGGGTCCAGATCCCATGTCTTGCTCCCCAAAAGCAGCTCAGAAAAGGAGAGGGCTGCCTCTAAATAGTCCTGGCCTGGGTCGCAGGGAGCTCAGTGGGGGGTGAGAGTAGTCGCCCACATGGAGCAGTGAAAGGAGTTGCACCCTTGACCCAGTGGGAATCTGGCCTGGGAGCCCTTTACCCAGGCCCCGGGGAGGGTGCCAAGCCGCTGGCCACACCTGAGGACCTCTGGCCCCATCAAGAGTCCCAGGGAAGCTGGAGGGCAGGCCAAGAGCAGGCGTTGCTGCCAAAGCCCCTGGGAGCCTCCCTGAGCCGGGAGAAGGAGGTGGTGGCCCCCGCACTGTGGCCTGGGGGTGGGAGAGGGAGGGGGTGGGGACCCCCTTGCTCTCCAGAACTCGGCTTTATCTTAATGGTCTATGTGGGGCGGCCATTCGAGGGAGGGCAGATGTACAAATGCTGCTCCTTCCTGGAGGGTGGCCTGGGTGCCACACCTGCCCCAGCCTCGCGTCACTGCTTCTGAGTGCTGCAGCTGCGAGGAAACAGCCCTGTCCCGATGGCACGTGGCTTATTTCTGTGTCCACGATTGTTTGTGAATGAGCGCGTGTTAGTGCAAGAGACTCCAGAATAAAGGGACAGTAGGAAGGGGGAATGTAGTGGTGCATCCGGCACTTCCTGCTCAACAAAGCTCCTTTCATTCTTTATTTCATTTCATCTTTACAATCCCATGAGTTGGCACCGTTGAGCCCATTTTATGTGTGGAAAGATTGAGGCCCAGACTGGTTGAATGATCCACCTCGAGGGAGAGCTGGGATCCGTGGTTCTAATGCGCTTTCCAAGACTGCAGCTGGCCCTTGGTCAAAAGTCAAGTGTTCAGCTCCAGGAATCTGGGGAAGAAACGAGGTTCTCTCCTGGCCACCTGTGCCCAGGGGACAAAAACATCAACCATGAGATGATTCTGTGCTGTCCCGGTGCCTCAGAGCCAGATCAGGTTCTGGAGGGAGAAGCCTGGCGCACAGCAGATGCTCCATGCAGGTGGCGAGATGTTGTGTTGCTGTCCTGGCTGCTTCTGCCACCCTGGTCCTTGCCCTGAGCAGCAGGCCCCTCCCTCTCTGCCAGGCTCCGCCTGGGTGAATGCGCCAGCGCACTTCTGCCCTCCTTGATGGGGTGTCTGTCCTGCTCAGGCCCTGCAGGGGGCAGGCTCACTCCAGAAAGCAGGTCCATGCTTCTCTGGCCACCTGTTGGGACACTGGGTTGGGGGGCAGGGCCCCAGACCCAGTTCTGCCCAGGCCTGGCCCCAGCATCAGGCCCTGTCCAGTCTCCAGCATTGTGTTGGGCAGCTGGGTATTTGGCCAGCAGGCTGTGGCTGGGGGCAGAATTCCAGGCCTGAGGCCCCTTTAGTGTCTGTTGCCCCTCTGCTCTGGTCCTCCTTTGAGGACCCACAGAAGACCCAGAGTATGAGACGAAGGTGCCGAGGCCTTCCTAGCAAGGGGACTCTCACCATACTGGCCAAGGGAAGCCTTAGGGAAGATTAGCAAGCAGAGACCCAGCAGGCCTGTGTATCTGGGGTCTGATCATGGACCATTCCAGCTTCTCTTATTCAGCTGCGGGGCCCTTCCTTCCTCCCTGACTGGGTCAGTGCATCTCAGGCGCTGTCTGGCGACCGGCCCTCTTTTGGATGTTGCTCCTAGGGCTGCTGGTGGCTGGAGTGGAGCAGGGTGTGTGTGTTGTGTCCCTTTGAGCAACTCCTCTGGGGGGTTCTGTAAGAGATGGGCACACTCCGTCCCCTCCACCCTCCCGCAGAGTTTGGAGGCAACAGGTGGATGGGTGGGTGCTGCCGAGACTTGCGCAGGTACCTGCTGCGGGTGGGTGTTTGGGGAAGTCGGCACAGAGCTGGTATTTATTCACTCTTTTGCCCATTTTTATGAACAGCCATAATGATTTTGTGGCTTCTTTCATCCCAGGATCTCAGACCAGTTTGAAAGTAAAACCCGCAGGGTCGAGTATGGCTAATGACAGCCCGGGCTCTGGTTTCAGACACGCTGTTGTCAGTGGGAAGAGTCAAGTGGATGGCACGCCAGCCCCTGTAAATGCAGATGCTGAGTCCAATCAAACAGGGTGTTTGGGACATTCGCTTTGTGGTCCAGTCAAATGATACTTGAATCAGGGGACACGGGACACTGAGGTACCTGCTCTTTCCTCTCAGTGGGCCTGGCCGTGCCTCTCCACAAACCACAGCTTCTCCAAGCACACCAGGCAGAGAAACGACGCTCTGGAATGCTCCAGGCCATAAAAGCTGGGTAGGGGGAGGTAGGGCCTCCGTGGATCTGGACTGGAGGCTGTCCGTGGACTCTTCTAGATGGGAGCTGGCAGTCAATGTGGCCGTCAGGGGGAGCTGGCCCCGGCCAAGGAGGCAGTGGGCCCTGAGATGCGGAGGGCAGAGCTTGGACTTCTCCGTGTATCCTGTCAGGTATGGCTTAGGACTGGGGTCAGGGTGGCTCTCTGGGTATCCACTGCGGCATGAGCAGCTTGGAGCAGGATCCCGAAGCCCCGAGCAATTGCCAGAACTGCACCCTGGGGGAGAGAAAATGCTTTTGTATTTTGGGAGAGATGAGATTTCTAGAGAAACTCTGGGCCTTGTAAAGGGGGGTTTCAAGGCTTCATGAGGGTAAGGTGGAGGCCTAATGGGCATTCAGGACAGGCCCAGAGCAGCACGTCGGAAACCTGGGCCCGCGAGCCTCGTAGGGCCCCAGAGTCTCTATAGGAGCCGCTGCTCAGGGACAGGGCCATTACTGTGCAGGGCAGCCAGGGAGTGGGGCAAGACTTCTTTGGTCACTGCATGCCTATTCAGGTTGTCCTCAGCCCGGTGAGGCCGAGTGACAGCAGCGGGTGGGTAGAGGCTTGGAGCATGGGCTGGGGCGGGGGGTTGGAAATGGAGCAGAGAAAGACTTGTGGAATCTTGTCCACGAAGGTCTGAGTCACCCTACCAAAGGCAACTGCAATCAGGGTGGAATGTCACTGAGGTGGCCAGAATGGGAGGCAGGACAACTTTGCTCATGTACCTCCAAGTCCTGCTCTCTGGGCCTGGAAGGGCAAAAATGGCAGCCCCTGAGAGCAGGCTGTCAGCCAACAGAAAGGCACCGTGTTCCAAGGGAGGTCTGATATGTCTGTCCCCAAGAAGAGCCAGCCATGGTGACAGGCCACCGGGGGAGGGGAGGAATGGCTGCATCTTGTTTGGCCAAGGCTCTCATCCAACTGTGCTTCCTTACTGGGGGCTGCCAGGTAAAACACAGGACGCCCAGTTAAATTGGAACCACGGGTAAATAACGAATAATTTCTTTTTAGTGCAAGTGTCTCCCAAATATCACTTGTATTTTTACTTGCTAAATCTGGCAACCCTACCCTTACCAGGTCTGCAAATGGGCCTCAGTCTTCCAACACCAAAACTGAATGAGCAATACCTTTCCTGGATTCTTTGGAAAAATTACACTGGTGGTTAGAAATGTCTTAATTGTAAGTTCTTTTACCTTCTGTAATGGCTTCTTCAACTGTGTGTACCTGTTACTGCATGTCTGTGCTAGAATCCAACCTAAGCTGACAACAGCTTCGTCACCAGCTACAGATGTGGTTATTTGACACAGAACCTATAGGACCGTGCTTTTCAGGGGAGGAGTCGGGGCGTCCCAAGTGCTTTTTCACTTGAACAATTTTTTTGTTACAAGAAAAAAGCAGTTGCGTGGAGGAAATGAGAATCACTTGTGTGTCTCCTGGTGTCCTGGGTGGGTGCTGTGTGGGGTCTCCAAGGGTTAGACATGGGAGCAGCATTTTTTAGGTGCCTCTTGTGGTGGGAAATTCCCTGGGCCCTGTGTGTATGGACCTCAAGGAGGGATCGGGCAGTAAGTAGGAGAAAACCAGAAAGATGGAACCTACCCCAGCAGGCTGCTCCAAGAAAGAGCCATTGGACTTCCAGAATGATCTTATGCCCACTGGTGCCCATTTGTTGGTGGCCTGGCAATCCATGGGCTACCATCTAGCCTTCTTCCTCTGCCGCCTTGGGAGCCCTGTGCTGGTTGTTGTTGTTGGTGGTGGTGGTGGAGTGGGCACATTCTAACCAAGCCCAGAGAGGCAGGGAAAGAGAGACCCTGCTTGGGGAACCCATTTCCTCCTTGCGCACAGTGGGACAGTTTGCCTATGGAAAACCTTGTCTTTCAGATGGAAGCTCATTTGAGGGTGCAGACTTCTTTTTACCAAAGAAGGAGCCACAAACTCGGCTGTTGATCTTGAAATTGGTGGCCTTCCAACATGGGCTTGGGAAAGTTGAAGGTGTCTTCTGTTCCTACAGAACATCTTCCGTCCTCCCCCTTTCCTTCAAAGCCGGGGTCAGCACTGCAGCCTGCAGGTGAGGTATGAGCTTTTGGGAGCTTCTAGAGTAAGGGTCAAAAGCCAGAAGGAGAATCCCAGCTGAGGGGACAGCTACAGCTCTGAGCACACTCCCAGCCACTGCCTCTTTGAGCAGTTGTCTTTACTTGGGCAGCCGGATTTGGCTTTTGAATCAACATCCCATTAAACCAGGGTTGGTGGTTTGTACCCTGGAAACAGCATTTGACTAGGGCTCAGATGATACGGACCTGGAGAGCAATTCTGGTCCTTTAAATCTGTGAAACGATGTCCTATTTATCAAGCACATTTTGATTTGGCTCTCAAAATCCTGTGATCTTGATATTATGACCTCATTCACCTACTGGGGAAACTGAGGCTCAGAGGGAATGAGTACCTTGAACCAGGGCTGGCCAAGTCCAGTCTTACGGCCCTTGTCTTGCTGGCCAGCCCTGTGTTCTCTCAGTCCCTTCCTCTGCAAAGCCAGGTCCCTGGCTTTGTTGTCATTGGTCATCTTGGCTAGTGATGCCATATTGGCGTGGACATGCTGGGATGTCTGCCTAGTGTCCCAGTGACACTGCCCTTCTGAATGGGCCCTTCTGGGGAACAGCTCTGGGAGGTGGGTTAGCGCTGTCACTCGGCCTGTGACGGGAAAAGGAGTCCTGGGGCTGTGCGGGTCCTGGAGGCAAAGGGAGACTCCGAGGTCCACAGGAGTTTGGAAGGAAAAGAGGCTCCGATCATGTCATACACTTGCGCCTCCCGGAAGCCTCTTGTAGGCCGTGCAGTCTACGATGCGGACAAAGGCAGGGCACTGAGGGCGGCTGGAAGACCTTCCCTGTTGACTAGCTTGTCACCTGCTGCAGGGGAGGGACATTCCTCCCCCTGGAGACATCTTTCGGGCCCACAGCAGCCCTCCTGATGCTCAAGTGAGAGTGATGCAGCACCTGGAGTGTCAGGCCCCTGCTCATTCAGTTGCCCCGGGAGAAACCTAGAGTCAGCTTCACATACAGATTGCACAGTACAGGAATTCAACAAAATAGAAAGTGAAGAAATTAACTTCACCGGGCCACCGGGCCCCCAGCCAGAGACCCCAAACAGAGGAGAGCTATGCAAAGGGCTTGGAAGGGCCTGCCTCAAGGCCCGTGTTGCAGGGCAAGCATTCCGTGTCACAAATGAGGTAAGCTGAGGCACGGGTGTGCTGAGGATGTGCCCGAGTGGGCCCCATGGAGACAGTTGTATTAGTTGTCGTAGAAAACAAAATCTGGGAGAGGTTGGGTCGGAGACCCCGTCTCTGTTCTGACAGGCCAATGGTTCTCAGCTGGGGCTGGTTCCCTCACCCCCTGGAACATTTGGCAACATCTGTAGAAATTTTAGGTGGTCACAGCTGGGGCAGGGGTTTGCCACTGGCATTGGGTGGTAGAGTCCAGGGATACTGTCAGACATTTTGCAATGCACAGGAGAGCCTCAAACAATCAAGAATGACCTGGCCACGGTGTCAACAGTGCTGAGGTCAGGAAACCCTGTAACAGTCCAGCTAGGCCCTGCTGGGAGAGCAGGGGAGATGGGGAGGCCGCGAGGAAACCATTGCTGGGGCAGCGGTTGCTCTGGAGGGCTAAGGCGCTGCTTCCACACCAGAAGGGGTTGCACGGGGTGGCCCCCAGGGAGACTGTCACCAGCTGCTCTTGGGCATCTTGCCGAGGTGCCCACTGAGCTGGGCAAGGCGTGTTCACCACCGCCAATCCTCCTTGAATAATTTCAGAGAGAAGCTTATAAAGCGTTTTAAGAGGTTGGCAAATTACAACTTTAGAAGCACATAAATGCTTCCATAAATGCCAGCCTTGCAAACCAAGTCTGTGTGGGAGCAGTGAGAGCAGGTTGCCCAAGCCTTGGCAAAGCCCACGTTTTCAGGCAGAAGGACCAGATTCATTTTTGGTCCTTAATTCTCTGGTTCTCCTCTCTCGACTTGTGTAACTATCTGGTGATATTTAGCTTTGTTCTTCTTATTCCTTCTTGTTCAAAGACTCTGCCATCGGCCATCCCTGTGACCTGTTCAGAGACCAGGAGGATCAGAGTGGGCTGCCCTGGGGTCCTGATTCTACTCCCACAGGTTCAACAAGCTGGGGCCCTCAAAGCGAACAGCCCCCAGCCCCACCCATGGAGCCAAACATGCAGATTCCACAGTGGCAGGAGACTCTCCATGATGATACAGCCATCGACTGTTTGAGGGGCTGGTGACAGGGCACGCCCTCACCCCACAGCCACCATGAGGTGGGCAGGCAGGCCTCGTCCTCACAGCCCCTCATCCTGCCTGTGATCCACAGCCATCAACCGTCATCAAAGACTGTCCCCTGAGCCTAACCAGAACTTCTGCAGTGCCCAGTGGCTTTCAAAACACTTTTACTTCTGTTCTTTTCTGGTCCTTGTCATATCGGTGGGAAGCAGGCAGGACAGGGTGACATCTCTACCGTTCCGAGGAGGACGCTGAGGATCGCAGGGAGGAAGCGACGTGCTCAGCATCACGGGGCACATTATCAGCAGAGCCAGGACTTGAACTGAGATCTCTTGTCCCTAGAGTCTGGGTACCCAGGCTTGACCTCATTTGTGTGGGGAAACAGCGGGACAGGGGCATAGGATTTGGCGTCTGAGAACCTTGGTTTCAGATCAGAGCTCTGCTTCTCACTTCCTGTTCACCGTGAGCAGGTTTTTAAATCATTCTAAGCCCCGGTTTCCACATGGGTAAAATGAAGATCGTATCGGCCTCCCCCAGGATTGTTATGGGGTATAAATGAAACCACTACGCGCCTGGGATATAGCAGGTGCTCCACGACTTTGCGTTCCCTTCGTTCCCTTTCACCACGCGGGTGGCCCAGGCACGGGGAGCAGCTGTGAGGGGTGGTGGAGTGGATGGAGGTGACGGTGGACAGACTGGGCTCCTCAGGGAAAGGTAGGCAGGGAAGGCAGGAATCAAATGTCATTTGCGAGGCCACTCCTGATTTATGGGATCTGGTGCAAAGACTCTTTGAAGAGGCAATAAAATTCATATTCTGCTAGGACATGACAATAGCCGAGAGTCCTGACTTAGCAAACCAAATTCAACAATTTTTTTTTTTTTTTTTTTACAAGGCAAGGAATTCTGGACGGGTAGCAAAAATCACATTCTAATGAGATTAGCTTTCTGGGATAGGACTAGGCTTTCCCGAGAGTAACCGATGTGTAACACGCCAACACCCCATGGAGAGGGTATATAAATGCCCCAGAGAGGCCTCGAGAGTCTAGAACCTGAGCTCCTTGCTAAGCTGTGGCCTTCCTCTGCTAGCGTCATGGCCAACCAGATCTGCACCCCGACCTTCTCCACTGGGTCTGTCAAAGGCCTCTGTGGCACGGCAGGTGGCATCTCTCGGGTGTCCTCCATCCGCTCTGTGAGCTCCTTCAGGGTCCCCAGTTTTGGAGGCACTGCGGGGTCTGTCTCTTCTGCCAGGCTGGGCCTCTCTGGCCTCGGGAGCTGCTTACCTGGCTCCTACCTGTCCTCTGGGTGCCACCCCTCTGGCTTTGTTGGGAATGGGGGCTGGTTCTTCGAGGGCTCCTTCAACAGCAACGAGAAGGAGACCATGCAGTTCCTGAACGACCGCCTGGCCAGCTACCTGGAGAAGGTGCATCAGCTGGAGCAGGAGAACGCGGAGCTGGAGAGCCGCATCCGGGAGTGGTGCGAGTCTCAGATTCCGTACATCTGCCCCGACTATCAGTCCTACTTCAAGACCATCGAGGACTTCCAGCAGAAGGTAGTGGGGATCTGGCCCCTCTCCAGCTGAGCAGCCCAACTCCTGGGAGGGGTCCGTCTCATTCCAAGGCCTTCCCAGATGGGACCGTAGCTTTTAGGGAATTCTCCTGGCAAGGCAAGCTTTTCTCTCTAGGGCTTTGATTTCCTGGGTGACGCAGGCTTTTCTGCTGGTCTCTTGCCTATACCTTGTTGTCAGCCATTCCTCCTCTCCCCTGGCTGTCACAGCTGCAGGGAGGCAAGGGACATGTCCCTAGCCCCTAGTGGATACAGCACTGTGCCTGGCACTTTCCCATCCACCGGCTTACTTATTTCTCACCTTGCAGAGATGAGCATTACTGGATCCATTTAAAATATGTGGAAGTTGACTTTTGAGAGGTTCAGCAACTTGCCCAAGATCACACAGCCTGAGTGTTAGATGCAGAACCTGAATCCAGGTCTGCCCCACCCTGGTCTATCCTGCTGTGCCTCTCTGGGACTACAAATGCCGGGACCATGACCACCGACATCCTTGCGATGACCCTCCTGGGGTTGATGTTCCCACCACACCTGGGGTCTGGGCTGAAGGTGCTGGTGGTACCTAGGAGCGTGGCCCCCACACTGCCCAGCCTTCCCCAGCTCATGGGAAGCCCCTTGTTTCCCAGATCCTGCTGACTAAGGCTGAGAACACCAGGCTGGTCCTGCAGATTGACAACGCCAAGCTGGCGGCTGATGACTTCCGGACCAAGTGAGTGGGCCTGACCAGGGGAGGTTTGCTGTGCCACTCCCTTGCCTCTGTCCCCTGCCTTTGGGAGCTGGGGAGGTGGGAATGAGGCCAGACAGAGCTGTAAATGGGAAAATGCGGCGCAGGCCCTGGATCCCTCCCAGGTCAAGGGCAAGGTCCACCATGTTCCTGACCCCGAGTTAGCCCCTACAGCTGGACAGTAGTCAGGGGACCCCACCTATGGGCAGCTTCCCTTGCCGCAGACTTGGCAGGGCTCTGTGTGTGCAGGTACGAGACCGAGCTGTCTCTACGGCAGCTGGTGGAGGCCGACATCAACGGCCTGCGCAGGATCCTGGACGAGCTGACCCTGTGCAAGGCTGACCTGGAGGCCCAGGTGGAGTCCCTGAAGGAGGAGCTGATGTGCCTGAAGAAGAACCACGAGGAGGTGAGGCTGGTGCACGTGACCTCCCAACAATTCCCATCCAGTTTAGGGAGCCACGGCTGGCCCTGCGCCTCCTGTGTGCCAGGGATTACATAAAGCCCTTTGCATGTCATTCTTGTTTCATTTCATCCCTGCGATAGTCCCAGGAGGTATCAACTATCACTCACTCCATTTTACAGATGAAAAAACTGAGGCACAAAGAGATTGTCGCTTGCCTAAGGTCACACGGAGCTCACACTCCTGCTTGTGACACTAAATCTCCATCTGGGCTATAGTGCCTGGTAGCAGCAATTCTATTTGCCTGGTGCTTGTGTCATTGCACTTGTCTCTTCCAAATACCCAGGAGGAGGTAGGTATTTGTCCATGAGGAAACCGAGGCTCAGAGAGGTTAAATGTCCTGTCTAACGTTACACAGCTGGCAATGGAGGGAGGAGGGTTTGCATCCTGGTCAGTCGAACCCCCAGTCCAGCATCCATTCCATAACCTCATGCCATCTTGCCTCTTCTCTGCAGGAAGTCAGTGCACTGCGTTGCCAACTTGGGGACCGACTGAACGTGGAGGTAGACGCTGCCCCACCTGTGGATCTCAACAAGGTCCTGGATGAGATGAGATGTCAGTACGAGACCCTGGTGGAGAACAACCGCAGAGACGTGGAGGCCTGGTTCAACACCCAGGTGGGGCTGGGGTGGCCCAAGACCACGAGCTCCTGGGGTGGGGTTACCCTTTACATAGCTGCCCTGGGCTGACCATGCTCTGTGCCCCCTTGTGTTTCAGACCGAGGAGCTGAACCAGCAGGTGGTGTCCAGCTCGGAGCAGCTGCAGTGCTGCCAGACGGAGATCATCGAGCTGCGACGCATGGTCAACGCCCTGGAGATTGAGCTGCAGGCCCAGCACAGCATGGTGAGTGGCCTCTGCCTTGGCGGCCGGCCATAGCTCGGGGCAGGCCCCCACCCCGCTGGCCTCAGCGTGCAGGCGCTCACTGGGCGTGATTTCAGGCCATACGCAGACGCTCAGGGCTGATGTTCCTGGGGTGGGATTCCTTCCTATCGGCAGCTTTTCCTCTGTCTCATTGCAGCGGAATTCCCTGGAAAACACGCTGGCGGAGACGGAGGCCCGCTATGGCTCCCAGCTGGCCCAGATGCAGTGTCTGATCAGCAACGTGGAGGCCCAGCTGGCCGAGATCCGCTGCGACCTGGAGCGGCAGAACCAGGAGTACCAGATGCTGCTGGACGTCAAGGCCCGGCTGGAGTGCGAGATCAACACGTACCGGGGGCTGCTGGAGGGCGAGGACTGCAAGTGAGTGGCCTCTGGACCCTGAGAGCCAGGCTGGGGGAGGGGCATGACTCAACCCTGGGCGCTGTATGGAGGGTGCCAGTCCCAGAAGTGATTTTCGCACAGATGGAGAAGGTCGAGCCAAAGCCCCTTGAGATACCTTCTGTCCCCGGGCTTTGGTAATGCACAGGGGTACGAGCCAACCCAACACACACAGCTCTTCTCCAAACACCTTTATTGATTGTTAGTTTCTGGTTTTCATTCCTGCAGCCCCATCCTCCCACCTTGGGGAGTTCAAAGGCACTGAAAAGGTCTGAGGCTGCCGATCTCATTGATCCCCTAAATCTGTTTATCACGAATCTTAGTCCAGCACCCTGATGCCAAGCGCACCCTGCATGGTTTCATTTCCACAGGCTTCCTGCCCACCCCTGTGCCACGGAGTGCAAGCCTGCTGTTAGAATTCCTTATGTCCCCTCTGTGCCCTGCGCCCCGGCCATTCCCTGCACTCCGGCTCCCCAGGTCAGCACTCAGATCCGCACCATCACTGAGGAGATCAGGGACGGGAAGGTCATCTCCTCCAGGGAGCACCTGCAGCCCCGGCCGCTGTGAGCACCTGCCGGCCACCAGGACCTGCACGGCCACAGGGAGGAGGACACCCCTGTGGCTCCTGGCTGATACATACCACACCCTTCCCTGGAGGGCCCCCCCCAGCCTCCCGCTTGGCAGGTTTTTCTACCAAAATACTTCTTGTGTTTCTGAACTTAACTATGCTTTTACGCCATGCAAAACCAGGTTTCCTGGAAATTTACCCAATAAAGTGTGTCCTCTTGGCATAGCAAACGCGACTGTGGCTGCTTCTGTTCATTCCCATGTGGTTAGTTTGTGAAGGTGTTTGGTCAGGGGTTGCAGTAAAGTTGAGGGTTTTGATTTTAGGTCTGTCTGCTCAGGGTCTGAGTGGTAGAAGTGGCAGGGTGACTCAAAATGGTTAAGAACGGGGATGCGTCAGCCCTGGCCAACGAGGATGGGCACTGTCCCAATCTGGATGGGTGCTGGGCTTGGCTCCCAGCTGAGCCCTGCAGGTGGGTGCTGTCTTGCTCGGTAGCCCTGCCTGGTGGGTCGGGCGGTTACCTCTCTTTTTCTTTCAGCTTCTTCTCCCTTGCCCAGTGCCTGTCATCCTGCCGCCTGACACTGGGGACAGTTCAGGAGAGGGGGACCAGGGCTGAGCTATGGGCAGCCAGCCTGAGCCAACCACAGCAGGGAGGGGAGATGAAAATGGAGGGTCAGCAAATTCATGTCCCCAATCAGGGACATATGGCTAAAGTGAAGGGTGCCAGGGGGTGGGGGACCCAGACACACTGTGGAGCAGAGTCCAGAGTGCCCCGAATTCCACTGGCTGGGTCATGCAGGCCTGGTTGGGTGGCCTGAGTGTGCCAGGCCCCAGCCACCCCTCTCATCAGAGAAGCATGGCCTGGGAGAAGTCTGAGGGCCCACGGCTGGCGGCTCTGTCCCCTGTCACAGTCGTCAGTTGAGAACACAGACCCAGAGAGGGCAGTGATTTGCCCCAGCCACAGAGTGGTGAGTGACAGAGCCTTGGTCGTTACTCAGCTGCCCTGACCCCGACTCTGGAGCTCTTCCCACCACTCAGTCCCCACCCTTGCCCCCCTTCGGCTCTTACTGAGGCCGAGACCCTCATTAAGAGAGAGACCTGGCCCTGACCTACGTCACCAGGTGCTGAACATGAATCCCTTCAACCACCAGCTGGACCAGCCAAAGGTACAGCACACACATCTCAAATCTCAGGAGAAGGTGTGCATGGGCAGAATTGGAGCGAGCGCCATGGGGCCCAGCTCTGTTGCTCGGTGGTGCGTGCCCAGTCCAGGTCATGTGACCTCTCTGGTCTCAGTGGGTTCATCTATGAAATGGGGACATAGGGAGGCTCCAATGGGACAATATGTGGACAGCATCCAAAAGTGGTAGCTAGCAGTGTTGGTGTTAATAAAAATGAAGAGTCCCTGGGCTCAGGGTGGGGAGGGGTAAATGTCACTGGGTGGGCCAAGCTCTTTGCTTTGGACCCGGTGGGATGCTGGGGTGGGGTGGGCTGTGCTGTGCTGTGAGCAGTGTCCTTGGAGCTGGAGAGTGAACTCGAGGCCTCGGCCTCAGAGGACCCGCTCGGTTTTGGGTAGGAGGGCCAGTCCGCATGGTTCTCACCCCGCCCTGCCACGTCCCCCTCCCTGCTCTTCTTCTGCTCTGGGACCTGAGGTCCGCGCCCCTGGCTCTGGCCTGAGGCCCAGGAGAGGAGAGCTGGGTGTCCGGGTGAGCAGAGAGCATCTCATTGCTGCGTGGAAACAGCCGGGGCTCAGGAAAGGGACCAAGCCTTCTGATCGGGAAGCAGCCTTGTCACTGCATTAGAGCAAAGGGACCACCTGGGGCTACGACCTGACAGGTAATCACAGAGACACCTCCCACCGTACAGCACATTCCCTTGTTATGATCACTCTACAGTCTACAGTGGACACTCAGCAGCCTCATCTCATGCACAAAAACAGCGCTGTGCGGTCGTGGGAGCTTTATTCATGCATCTTTGCCTGGCTCTTAATGAAATTGTCCCGAGCATCTGTGTTAGTTACGGGGTCCTACTACTTTCAACCTCTCACACCCTTAGCTGAGTTGCTGTTGATGTCACTGACCCACGTGCAAACCAGGATACAATACTGTCGTGGAGGAGGCACTGACTGTGCAAACTCACACAGCAAGTGGCAGACTTAGGACACTTCTCAGGTCTTTGGACTCCTAGTTCATTGATACCGAGAAACAGGTGATATAAAACATTACATTTTATAAAACTGCCCCAGAGCAAACATGCTACTTTATTCCAAGGTGGTCTGATCTTTTTGTACTTCCCGGATATGGTATCTGGCTGTCTTTCTCGTTCACACATACTCACACATCAATTGGTCAGTTAAGAGATAATGGCTGAACACCACACAGTAGCAGATCCGGTCCTCATGCCAGGACGCACCTAGGGAGAAGCAGCGGTGGCGGAAGTGGCTGGAACAAAGAGTGGATAACAGGACGGGCTCAGTGGATAACAGAGTGGGCGCGGGGCAGGGTTTCGGGTTCTGAGGAGGGGGAGAGATCGGGAGCTGGGGTGACCAGGAAAGCTTTAGGGCAGATTCGGATTTGATGGAAACCTTCAAAGATGGCCAGAAAAGGGAGGAAGGAGGACAAAGGGTATTTTGGGGCATGGCTTAAGGGTATTCGTGGCATCTTCTGGGGACAGCACGGACCCCATATGAGCACAGTGCTAAGATCCTGTAAAGAAAGTTACTACGATACTGGCTAAATAATGATAGCTCTTGCTAATAAGGGGTTCTAGGTAATTATTTCATTGGTTTCAAAAGAATGCTGAAAAGAATGGAAATAGACGAGAGCAATTGAATGTATACTTCATAGCTTTCAAAACGTTACTTACATGCTTTATAAAGTTATCTAAAAATCTTATCAAGAATTTTAACCCACACCTTTGGCACTGAATTAGCTTATAGGATCTGTCTCCCTTGGGCAGAATGGCTTAGGGTCCAGAAAACACCTCGTTCCCTGCCGAAGCGGCTGCCTAGTCTGGGCGGGGGCTGCTCACCTATGCAGAGACGCCTGCCCTCTTCCATCGACGGGCCTCACGTTCCTCACCTCTAAGAGTAGGATCCGTAAGACTGACTGTCAGTGTTTCTCCCCCACCCACACTCACTCTTTCTTTCCTTCCATGCATCTTCTCCTCCCTTTCTTTGCTGCCTTCCTCTTAAAATCATTTCTTTGTTTCCTTACTGAACATCATTCAGTATGGGCAAATCATTCATTCATTCACCCGGAGATATCAGAAGGCCAGCACTGCGTCTGATGCTACAGGGACTTCAAGAAAAGAATGAGGTTGGTTCTCGTGGTCAAGCCCCCAAGCATATAGTCGACCTGGGAAGATAGCGCTGGAATATGAGACAATGGGGGTGCATCTGTTAACGCAGGGCACCGCCAGGAACATTCAGAGTCGGGAGGACACGGCAGGGCCGGAGCAGGGGCCAGGATGCAGGGAGAAGGCCTGGCCGGGACTGGTCGCACAGGCGGTGGGGCAGGCGTGAGGGTTGGGGCTTGAAGTCCTGGGCTTCAGCTTCCCTGGGAAGCCTGTGTGGACTTGGCTAAGCTATTCTCCACCCTGACCTTTGGGTTCTCCTGTGGGAGTCAGTACCTTTCTATCCACCTCTGTTTTGCAGGGCGTGTGGGGGGCTTAAAGAAGGCAGCGCATCTTGAATGGTAGTACAAATGCTAGTTCGGCTGTGACCCCAGGGAGGCTCCTGAAATGTTCCAAGCCTCAGTTTATTCATCTATTAAGTGGGGCTGTTGGTGAGGGCAGTGTCCTGGGGTTGTGTGAAGACTAAATGAGAGAATGCACGGAGAGAGCTCTGCGTGGGGCCTGGCAGGTACTGAATGCTCCGAGAATGGTGTTGGCACTGTCAGCCTCGTTATTAATAGGGTTGCGTGGAGAGGGCAAAGCTGAACAGCCCTGGAATCCCCCGCTGGGCAGGGCAGTGCAGGTGTGGCGCCCTCCTGGGAACCCATGTGGCCCCTGGGGCTATGCAAACAGCTGGGGCTTCCCATGCCTCTCATAGGGGCTACTCTGGGCCTGTGGCTCCAGAGTGGCCCTTGCTGACCCAAGAGGTGTCTCTAGGAGGTGACTCAGCAGGGCTGGGCAGAGCCCTGTACCCACATGGGTGGGAAATACAGGGAGGCTCAGCCAGGCTCTCAGCTCAGTTGCGTCCTTTGCACTGGGGCATGGATTTCCAAGGAGGAGCAGCCGAGGCAGCCAATGGGACCCTGGGATTGTGTGGGCGGGTGCCAGTCACACCAGGCCCCTGGGTGTGGGAAGGGCACGGTGACTCACAGGAGCTCTGTATCTGAGGGCCCCAAACATATGCACCTGGCCCTTGGGATGGTGGCCTGTGTGCTCAGAGCCTGTCCACACTCCCTAGTGACAGCTGCTTAGCGTCCCCTGTCTCAGTTGAACAAGATCCCAATTGCCTGGGGACCGGTAGTCACAGCAGCTGCTGTTATTGAGCGCTCACCACGAGCAGGTGCTGTCCTCGCTGCTTCAGTCTCTTTAATCCTCACAGCAACCCAAGCGAGTAGGTACTATTACTTTCTTTTCATTTTGCAGAAGAGGAAACAGAGAGCCAGGGAGGTTAAGGTACACAGTTGGCTTCAGGTGGGGCTGGAATTTGGACCCACAAATTCACATGTAACCGCGATGCTGTGCTGCTTCTCCTGGGACACCAGAGAGTGTTGGCCATGCCCTTGTGGAGCCCACCCTGATTGTCTCTCCATTCCCCACAGACCCCAGGCATACCCAGCAGCACAGAATGGAATTGTGGAGCAGGAGTGGGGGTGGGCAGGGATTTGCAGAGAGGGCCAGGAGAGGGTGGCACCTTGGCTCTGCCAGTCACCAGCCAGGGGCCCTCCGGCGAGCTCCTATCATCTCTGAGTCTTGATTTCTCCAGCTTCAAGGTGGGGGGTAATTAGCTCGGGCTCGCAGAGCAGTTCTGTGGAGTAAGTGAGCCCACACGTGGGGACTGCCCGGCGCTGTGACTGGGTCACTGCTGGTGCTCAGCTCACGGTTGTTCTCTTTATGGGAGGAAAATTGGTGTCACTAAAAGAGTGAGCAGGACCCTGAACCACAGGGCAGGACAGAGGGCAAGTAGCACGGGTTCCACTTGATGCGGCCCAAACCCTAGTTCCACCCTCCCTCTCGCCCAGCCCCTCTTGCCGGCTTCCCTTGCTTGGCAGGTGGGATTTGTGAGATGCCGTGTCGGGCTCTCCAGGCATCAGCTCAGCCAACTCCTGCAGCAGAGATGAAACCATGAGGGTCAGGCTCCTTGTGCCTCCAGAGAAAGCCTGTGGATCAAGGCCCCCCACGCTCCACTCAGGCAACCAGAAGGAAGGGCTTCTCCATGGGCAGGGCTGGGGCAGACCTGCCCTCCTGCACGTGGCTCTAGGTGTCATCACGGGCAGGCGTCCAATTAACTGACCTCTAGTCACTGTGGCCAGAGCTGAGGCTACACAACCAGAACAGATTTTCTGGCAAGGGAGGGAGTAGGGATGTGTTCATCGAGGCTCTATCTAGGGTGACCAGCTGTCCCATCTTGCCCAGGACTGAGGGCTCCCTGGCATATGAGACTTTCAGAACTAAAACCAGAAAAGACCCCTGCCTTCCTACGAGCACCAGGCTCACTCTTCTGTCTCCTGGGAGCCAACCCAGAGGTCTCCTCTGCTCCTTTGGGCCCATAAAAGGAGAGAAAGCTGGGGAAAGTCAAGACTGGACTCCCACGCCTGTTAACGAGGGGGCTGAGGTCTGGGCTCAGATGACAGGCCCCTTTGAAGAACCAAGGGAGACTTGGTCTTCCCGACGACGTGGGTGCTGGAGGTCTCGACAGAGCTACCAGTCCAATGGGGCTCCTGTTTTACGAGGCCGGGAAATGTTCACGGGAAGCTAAATAACAGGTTAATGAAGGGTTTTGATAGAAAGTGGTATTAACTTTAATGAGGAGAAAACACTTTGTAAAGGCCAACCAACGCCCACTGGGGCAGAGATATAAACTGGAGCGTGGAGCTGCTTTTCCGCTTCCAGGGGTGTCTGGCCGTGGAGATCGATTCCTTGCGTCTGGGCTGATTGAGGTCATGGCTTCCAAATGCCTCAAGGCCGGCTTCTCCTCTGGGTCTCTCAAGAGCCCAGGAGGGGCCGGTGGGGCCTCCTCTCGCGTGTCCACAATGTACTCCAGCAGCTCTTGCCAGCTCCCGAGTCTCTCCCGTGGGTCCCGAAGTTTCTCTGCCTGCTCAGCTGGGCTGGGCAGAAGCAGCTACAGGGTCGCCAGCTGCCTCCCTGCACTCTGCCTCCCCGCCGGAGGCTTTGCCGCTAGCTACAGCGTGGGTGGGGGCTGGTTTGGGGAGGGCATCGTCACCGGCCACGAGAAGGAGACCATGCAGTCCCTGAACGACCGCCTGGCCAGCTACCTGGAGAAGGTGCGTCAGCTGGAGCAGGAGAACGCCAGCCTGGAGAGCCGCATCCGCGAGTGGTGTGACAAGCAGGTCCCCTACATGTGCCCTGACTACCAGTCCTACTTCCGGACCATTGAGGAGCTCCAGAAGAAGGTAAGAGGGTCAGAGTGGCTTTGGATGTCCAGGAGCTTGGGGTCACCAGCACCGGTAGTTCTGCTCCCATGGGGCACTTTGGAGGTCACAAAGCATGTTCACATCTGTGGCCTCATTTGTTCCTCCCAATAACCTTATGAAGGAGAGATCATCAGCCCAGTATACAGACGAGAACACTGAAGCTCAGGCTGGTTAAGTGACCCAGATGGCAGTTAGCGGAGTCAGAGCTTAAACATAGGCTCTATGAACTAACTGGTTTTGTGATCTTTGGCACCATTGCCCACCTCTCTGAGCTTTCATTTCCCCATTTTTTTTTTAAGGTGAGGGGATTTGGATTTTATGTATTTGGTGTAGATCAGGTTTCCCATAAGTAACTTAGGAAAAAAACACCTGTCAGAGAAGTTTCCTCCTTGCCCAACCCACATCCCCTGAAAGTCACAGCTGGTTCTTGAGAGGGACCTTTTATGACCAGAGAATCACAGAGGACACTGCTGGCAATGACATGCCCAGGGCCCATAGTAGGCTTGTGAAACGGGAGACAGGAAGGCAGGTAGAAGCCTCGTTCTTGCCACGCCGGGCTGTTCCTACAGCACGTCCGTGCCTTTTTGTCTGACCCTGGGTCTCAGGTCACAGACACATTGCATTGGAAGGGACTCTAGAGATTCCATGGTTGATCCCTACGGTATGTCCACAAGCCCTCCTGGAGCCCTGGGTGTCCAAGATGGGGTGACTCCCTCCCTCCAGGGGCAGCCCTTGCCAGATTTGGGGAGCTCCAACCAGCAGATGTCCTTTCTTGCACTGAAATTACTTCTTTATGTCCCCAGACCCTGTGCAGCAAGGCAGAGAACGCCAGGCTGGTGGTGCAGATCGACAATGCCAAGCTGGCCGCAGACGACTTCAGGACCAAGTGAGTGGCCTCGCTTGCCCTACGGTTGGGGGCTGGTAGAACTGGACACTGGGTTTTGGCTCTACTCTGTGACTCGTGCACTCTGTGACTGAGGCGCGAAAGCAGGACTCATAGCACCTGGCCGCTCTGGGCACGGAGCTGACTTAGATACAAAAAGCAAATGCAGACGCAGGTGCCCCCTTCTGTGCCTGCAGGTATGAGATGGAGGTGTCCCTGCGGCAGCTGGTGGAGTCAGACATCAACGGCCTGCGCAGGATCCTGGACGACCTGACCCTGTGCAAGTCTGACCTGGAGGCCCAGGTGGAGTCCCTGAAGGAGGAGCTGCTCTGCCTCAAGAAGAACCATGAGGAGGTGAGCCTGGGGGAGCAGGTGAGCCTGGGGGAGCAGGTGAGCCTGGGGGAGCAGGTGAGCATGGGGCAGCAGGTGAGCCTGGGGGAGCAGGTGAGCCTGGGGGAGGAGGTGTGCCTGGGGGAGCAGGTGAGCCTGGGGGAGCAGGTGTTCATGGGGCAGCAGGTGAGCATGGGGCAGCAGGTGAGCATGGAGAGGAGAGCAGGGGGAGGAGAGCAGGGGGAGGCAGCAACTGGGAAAGCGAGTGCTGACCCTGGTCTGTACCACAGGAAGTGAACTCACTGCGCTGCCAGCTTGGTGACCGGCTCAACGTCGAGGTGGACGCTGCCCCGCCTGTTGACCTGAACCGAGTGCTGGATGAGATGAGGTGCCAGTATGAGACCCTGGTGGAGAATAACCGCCGGGATGCTGAAGACTGGTTTGACACTGAGGTAGGCACCTGGAAACAGCTGGAGCAACAGTGCAACACTGTGGGTCACACGGAAATGACCCTGGGGCTTTGAATCGAGAAACCTGAGTTTGAGTCCCAGTCCTCTTTCAACTTTGCTGTGCAACCTTGAGCAGGTGGCTGTCCTTGAAGCAACAATGTCCTCTGGTGTGCAATGAATGGGCTGGACTGGATGATCTGGAAGGTCCTTCTGGGCTCGGGGTTCTCACTGGCCTCTGTAGATCTCTGAGTCTGAGTCCCTAGTGCTCCTGAGCAGGTCCTCTGTGTGTGTGTTTCAGACTGAGGAGCTGAACAAGCAGGTGGTGTCCAGCTCGGAGCAGCTGCAGTCCTGCCAGGCGGAGATCATCGAGCTGAGACGCACGGTCAACGCCCTGGAGATTGAGCTGCAGGCCCAGCACAGCATGGTGAGCCTTGAGGTGGGGTGGGGAGCTGCTGCTGGACCAAGCCTAGAAGCACAGGAGCCCCCAGATTCCATGCTCTGACCACGAAGGCAGGCTCCAGGGTTCAAGTTCTTGAGCATCAGGGCAGAGAAGAGGGAATGAGGGCCCAGCCCCAGTCACAGATGCCCCAGCGGTGAAAGACAAGCGGCCTGCAGCAACTGGCATGTCTTGGCAGGAGCTCCTCTATATGTGTAAGCAGATGTGTCTTCCGAGTAATTATCAGTTACTCAGAGATGACATTAATAGGGAGACACTCTCTAGATCAGGGAAGCTGCAGGGGCTAATTGGCTCATCTCAAACGAGATGTCTGATTGTGGCTCATCCTAGCTCGAAGTGATTCTCCGAGCCTCCATTCCTGGAGTTTGAGGCCTCACTGAGAGCCAGATGGATCTTCCTTGCTCCTTCTCTGACCTCTAACCTATTTCCTGCCTGCGTCACCTGTGTCCTCACAGAGAGATGCTTTGGAATCCACCCTGGCGGAGACAGAGGCCCGCTATGGCACCCAGCTGTCCCAGGTGCAGTGCATGATCACCAGCGTGGAGTCTCAGCTGGCTGAGATCCGGGCCAACCTGGAGCGGCAGAACCAGGAGTACCAGCTGCTGCTGGACGTCCGGGCCCGGCTGGAGTGCGAGATCAACACGTACCGGGGCCTGCTGGAGAGTGAGGATAGCAAGTGAGTATCACGGCATGTTCTCTTCTTCTGAACACATCTACAGAGTTCTGGGGACAGACAGCAGGGTGCCTGGGAAGAGCCCGGCACTTGGAGTCAGGAGCTCTGGGTTTCAGCTCTGGACTTGTTACAAACTCACCGCGTGACTCCGGCAAGCCCCCTTTCCTTTCTGGGTCTCTGTTTCCCCTTTGGTAAAACAAGGGGCAGAATTGGGTGATTTTTAAAGTGACTTCCTGTTTGCATATTCTGGGATCTGCTCTGAGTTGTTGGAAACAGCAACTGGAAAACCACAGCAATCTGCCTCTTTTTTTCTCCTAGGCTGCCCTGTAACCCGTGTACCCCTGACAGCTCGCCCTCCAAGCCGTGCCTCCCTTGTCTTCCTGCGGCCTCCTGTGGTCCCAGCATGGTCCACACAACCTGCAGCCCCCGCCCTATTTGTGTGCCCTGCCCGGGGGGCCGGTTCTGAGAATGGCTGACCCAGAAGGCCATGGCCATCATCTCCAGGACACGGACCTGGCATCTACTCAACCCTAACCCTTATAGCCTAATTCCCTCTGTTGGCACAGAGCCCAGGCCCAGAGTCTAGCCCTGGGAAGGCTCACTGCAAACACACACCTTACGTTTCTCAGAGCCCGTCACTAGGCTGGCTGCCCCGAAGGCCTCCACTCTTCATTTCAATGAGTGCCAGGGTCTCTGTTTTCAGGCTGCCTCCTGGGCCAGGTATTCCTTCTGGGTGCTGTTCCAGTGGGTTCTGAAATGCAATAGAGGGCTCCTGTTGGTGGAACAATAAAACGCATTTGCTCTGCCTCCTGACGCCTCACTTATACAGTTCTGGTGTGGTTGGTTTGAGTCTCTGTGGAGTTCAGAGGGTGACTCTTAGGTGGATGAATAGGGGATGATTGGCCAAGTGTGACCCTTGGGATGACAAGGTCAACATCTTTGATATTACTATTGTAATTGTTTTGGGGGGCCATGAACAGTGCCCATAAAAGATGGTGAACTTAATTGATAAGTGTGGGTGTCCTGATTGTTTCACTGACCAGCCATTCCTCCATCTCTCTCCCTCTCCTTGGGTTTCCCTATTCCCTGAGACACAATATGGACACTGGGCCAGTTAATAAGGCTACAATGGCCTCTAAAGATTAATATTTGAGTGAAAGGGAAGAGTCACACATCTCTCCCTTTAAATCAAAAGGTAGACATGATTAAGTTTAATGAGGAAAGCATAGGGAAAGCTAACATAGGCCAAGAACTAGGCCTCTTGTGCCAAACAGGTAGCCAAGTTGTGAATGCAAAGGAAAAGTTCTTGAAGAAAATTAACAGCGCTACTCCAGTGAATACAGGAATGATAAGAAAGCGATGCATGACCTTATCGCTAATACGGAGAAAGTTTTAGTGGCCTGGATAGAAGATTAAACCAGCAACAACATTCCCTTAAGCAAAAGTTGAATCCAGAGCAAGACCCTAACTCTCTTCAAGAGAGGTGAGAAAGCTGCAGAAGAAAAGTTTGGAGCTAACAGAGTTTGGTTCATGAGGTTTAAGAAAAGAAGACACATCTTGACATAAAAGTATAAAGTGAAACAGGAATTGCTGATGTAGAAGCTACAGCAAGTTATCCAGAAGTTCTAACTAAGATCATTGATAAAGGTGGCCACACTAAACAACAGATTTTCAATGCAGATGAAACAGCCTTTCATTAGAAAAAGATACCATCTATGACTTTCATAGCTAGAAAAAAGTCAACGGCCGGCTTCAAAGCTTCAAAGGACAGGCTGACTCTCTTGTTAGGGGCTAATGCAGCTGGTGACTTAAAGTTGAAGCCAATGCTCATTTACCATCCCAAAAATCCTAGGGCCCTGAAGAATGATGCTAAATCTACTCTCCTTGTGCTCTATAAATGGAACTGCAAGGTCTGGATGGCAGCACATCTGTTTACCGCACAGTTTACTAAGTATTTAAAGCCCGCTGTTGAGACCTACTGCTCAGAAAAAAAGATTCCTTTCAAAACATTACTGCTCATCCAGTGACAATGCACCTGGTCACCCAAGCGCTCTGATGGAGATCTACAAGGAGATAAATGTCTGCTAATACAACATCCATTCTGCAGCTCATGGATCAAGAAGTAATTTTGAATTTCAAGCCTTATTATTTAAGAAATAAATTTTGTAAGGGTACAGCTGACACAGACAGTGATTCCTCTGATGGATCTGGGCAAAATAAATAGAAAATCTATTTTCTATTTACTTTGAAAGGATCAAAGTAAATACTTTGAATGGCATCTAGAATGGTAGATGCCATTAAGAATATTAGTGATTCGTGGGAGGAGGTCAAAATATCAACATTAACAGGAGTCTGGAAGAAGTTGATTCCAACTCTCCTGGATGACGTTGAGGGGTTCAAAACTTCGGTGGAGGAAGTAACTTCAGATATGATAGAAGTAGTGTGGGAACTAGAATTAGAAGTGGAGCCTGAAGATGTGACTGGATTGCTGCAATGTCATGATCAAACTTGAACAGATGAGGAGTTGCTTCTTATGAATGAGCAAAGAAAGCAGTTTCTCGAGTTGGAAACTACTCCTGGTAAAGATGCTGTGACCATTGTTGAAGTGACAACAAAGGACTTAAATATTACAGAAACTTAGTTGGTAAAGCAGCGGCAGGGTTTGAGAGGATTGACTCCAATTTTGAAAGAAGTCCTACTGTGGGTGCAAGGCTATCACACAGCATCATGTGCTACAGAGAAATCTTTTGTGAAAGGAAGAATCAATTGATGTGGCAAACTTCAATGTTTTCTTATTTTAAGAAATTGCTGTGGCCACCTCAACCTTCATCAACCACCACCCTGACCAGCCAGCAGCCACCAACACTGAGTCAAGACCCTCCACCAGCAAAAAGATTACAACTTGTGAAGACTCAGATGATCGTTAGCATTTTTTAGCAATAAAGTATTTTTGAATTAAGGCATGTCATTGTTTTTCTGGACATAGTGCTATTGCACACTTAACAGATTATAGCATAGTGTACATATAACTTTTATATGCACTAGGAAACAAAAAATTTTGTGTGATTTGCTTAATGCAATATTCATTTTATCGCGATGATCTGGAACTGAACCCTATATCCTCCTCTACCTCTGTGGTTCTCGAAACCATGTTCAGGACTTCCTAAACACAGATTGCTGGGCCCCACCCTCACAGTTTCTGCTCGAGCAGGTGTGGGATGAGTCTGAAAAGTTGCATTTCTAACATGTTCCTGAGTGATCTTGACACTGCTTATCTGGGAAACGGACTGTGAAAACCACTGATACACCTTATTACTAATACAATAGTGATTATCTTATAGCTTTTTTGGGGAAAGAAGTGAATGGGCAAATTAATGCCAAGCACTCAGCACCACGCCTGGCACTTCTATACATTCGGTAGGTGCTGCCTATGATTTTGAGGGTGCCTGAAGAGTCTCATTCCATGCAGCCGGTATTGCCGTCACCCTCCTTTCATCTGAGCTTGCTGTCTTCCCTAAATGGGCAATCCAGACAAGGTACAAGGATCTACAGTTGTTGCAGAAGATCGAATTGCGAGATTATTTCATCCAACCTTTTCAATCTGCACAAGGAAACTGAGGCCCAGAAGGGCAAAGTGACTTTGCCAAGGCCACAAGGCAATTCACAGGCAGCATCTATATCCTGACTTTTCTCAAGCAATGAAAGGGCTGGATGGCATTTTCCATTTCCTGCCCCTTTACCGACACTTCTGGGAATTATGTGAAATATGAGATAAGTACTTATATGCCAACATTATATTGAGAAGATTAGTGAATAAATAGTGGCTGTATAACACACCCACATTACACACGAAGGGTGTGAGCTCACAATGTTTGCAGCCAGGAATGAAAACCACTGCTCTTGAATGTTGCTTTCTTAGGTCACTGCCCAAGGCTTCTATAATTGGGGACACCTGCCCCCCATCTCCTGGATTAGCTCATCCCAGGGCTGCAGAGTGTCCCTTCTTAAGGGAGGGGGTTCACATGGCTTCCATCCTCTGAGGTCCTGAAATGAGCCCTCCCTGTCTGCCACCGCAGAGAGTAAAAGTAGAGCCTGTTCCAACTGTTCTATGTCCGTCAGTTCCACAAACAATAATGGAGCACTCGGCAACTCTGTACATGGCGCAGCGACGATCAGTGGAGGATCCGGAGGAGGTCAAGACAGAGCATCTGCCTCCTGGAGATGTTCATGGTATAGATCTGCTTTTCCCAGAGGAAGGTCCAGCTGGAAAGATATTCCTGATTCTTAGGCATTCTGTCTGTTTTTTAAATTTTCTTTTGGAGGGGTGCACCGTTCCTGGAAGCACTGCAATACCAGGTCGATACGTGGAGTGGACGGAGCAAGCTCCTATTCCATTTCCCTGCTCCAAAAATCCATTTAATATATTGTCCTCGGATAGAGGACGTATCAGATATTATACTGATAAGAACAGATACTACACTTGGTCTTAGCCAAAAGGCCGAGAAGCAATCTCTCTGTGTCTTGAGTTCATTCTCTCCTCCCTGATAATTATTTTCTTCGCCTTGGTAGGTGGTGATGTATGTCAGGAAACCTCTGAGGTTCCTTTTCCTTTCTGCCTGGATTTATGATTAGAGCAGCTTCTGTCACCCACACATTTCCTCTTTAAGGGGCCAGGCCTCTTCCCATGGGGAATGCTCTCATTACGGCAGCGGCTGCCCCCAGACCTGTGGCTTTTTCAGGGCCAGAGTAGGCGGGGTGCGATGGGCCCAGGCGGGCCATGGTTGCCTGCAGCCCCGCTCTGGTAATGAGGGCCCAGGCCTGGGGCTGACGCTTTGAAGATGTGTCTGGAAGCTCTCCCCTGGTGATCAATGATAGGAAGCCCAGAGTCCTGCTTTAGCCAAATGACAAGTTTGGCCTCTTTTATGAGGAGAGGAACTTCTTATTGGAAACCCAATTACAAATTAATTAGCAGCTTCCTCTGGGGCTGAGTGTAAATGCCAACATCAGCCCACAATGGCTTTCCAGTGTGAGCCCCTCACTCCAAGGGTATAAAACAGCCCGGGCAGGAAGGGTCCGTAGACATCCAGGTAGCTGCAGCTGAGGAGAGAAGGCCTCCCAACATGACTTCCACCTGCTGTGTCACCAATAGCTCGGTCAAGAGCTGTCCCCAGCCTTCCTCTGCGTGCTCCAGCGGCGTGAGCTGCCGGCCGGAGCTGTGCCTGGGCTATGTCTGCCAGCCCGTGGCATGCCTGCCCTCCGTCTGTGTGCCCACCACCTTTCGGCCAGCCAGCTGCCTCTCCAAGACCTACCTATCCAGCTCCTGCCGGCCCAGCAGCTGCTGGCCAGCCAGTGGCGTCTCCACCTCTGTGGGCACCTGCGGCTGGTACTACGAAGGGGCCTTCAATGGCAACGAGAAGGAGACCATGCAGTCCCTGAACGACCGCCTGGCCAGCTACCTGGAGAGGGTGCGCCAGCTGGAGCAGGACAACGCCAACCTGGAGAGCAAGATCCAAGAGGCCTGCCAGTCCCAGGTGGTCACCCTGTGTCCTGACTACCAGTCTTATTTCAGGACCATTGAGGAGCTTCAGCAGAAGGTAAGGTGAGCGGTGGGGTGAACGGACTCCCAGGGAGGGCACCCAGACTAGCTGGCATTTTAGATGTGAATCTGGTTAGTTTATTAAGCTATATTCAGGGAAAACAGACTTCCTTAGGGCAGAGGGTTATCTCATAATTTGAACACTCAGCCAGATCCCTGAATGTGGGAAGAGACCCGGCATCTAGTCTCAGGTCTACCATTGCCTTATTGCATGACTTTGGGAGATCCCTTTCCTTCCCCAGGCCTCAGTTTCCTCATCTGTAAAGTGGGGATAATAATGGCCCTTATCTATTGGGGTTGTCAAGAGGATACAATGAAATGCAGGTAAAGTGCTTGGAATAGCCCTGGTACATGATGAGTTTTCAGTAAATGCTGAGGACCCTTCTAACTGTGACATGAATGACTTCAGACATAAGGACATTCTTCCCTTCCACTAGTGTGTAAGTGTATCCAAAATGAGGAATTGGATTTATGAGGCCCCAGGTGCTTATATATCAGGTTCTCCGAGCACTAGTGGTTCACCAAATACCCCCCAGAGTTCCCGGGGAGAGGGGCTTCTGCAGGAGTGGTGCCGGTTGCTGAGCCCTGCCTTTGCTACTGTCTTCTTCGCACTTTGGTTCTTTTTCCTTCTTCTCATCCTGGACTAACCCTCTCCCTGCCTCGGCCCACAGGTTCTGTGCACCAAGGCTGAGAATGCCAGGATGGTGGTGCACATTGATAACGCCAAGCTGGCTGCCGATGACTTCAGGACCAAGTGAGCTTGGCCAGGGGACTGGGAGGGGGACCCTGTCCCTGCACACTCTTGGGGCAGCTTTCCATTGGTTTCACAGGGGGTTGGAAAGCATCGGCCATCCAAGGCCTTCCTGGAGCTCTGTGTTCAGCTCCCCTCCTTGATTGCTGGCCCTGTTCTCGTGCAGGTATGAGGCGGAGCTGGCCATGCGGCAGCTGGTGGAAGCTGACATCAGCGGCCTGCGCAGGATCCTGGACGATCTGACCCTGTGCAAGGCCGACCTGGAGGCCCAGGTGGAGTCCCTGAAGGAGGAGCTGCTCTGCCTCAAGAAGAACCACGAGCAGGTGAGATGAGAAGTCACGCCAAGGTGGCCCTGGGCAGCACAGGGGAAGGACGTGGGGTTTGGGCTTGGACAGACGTGGGTGAAATTCCCAAGCCTGCCACGTATGGTCTCTGTGACTTTGCCCCATTCGTGGAAGCTTCCCGAGCCTCTTCGTCTGTAAAACAGGGAAAACATATCATGCAAGGCTGTTGTGGATTTAACGGATACGATATGGATCGCAGACACGATCCAAGTTGTGGATAAGAAACACCCGCGCTTGGTGGGTGTTCAGAAATGGAGCTCTCTTCCCTTCTACCCTCCTTGGACTATGTGACGGCCAAAGGCTCGCTCGTGGTCACTGCTTTTGCTTTCTCATGAGAGCCACGTACCAGAGGTGGAGTGTGGCAGCAGGACCGCGTGGGTCATATTCCAGAACTCACATCCAATGGCCTGTCCGTCTCTGCAGGCTAGACCGCTAGGGGCGGCCCTGTCTCCCCGAGGGAGAGTCGAACTGCAGAGGTTTCCTTCTTTCTGTCCTCATCCGCCTTCCACGCCCTTTCTTCTGCTTGTATATAATACACTTAAGCTGAAGCCACAGGCAAACCCTTTACTTTCTGACCTTTCCTCATCTCCTGCAGGTCCTGGGAGGGAAGAGCCTCCATCCTGGGTACCCATGTGCCGCAAAGCCCACCCGAGCCATGGGGTTTTTGCGTCCTTCCCTGGTTGACTCTCAACCTCTTGACTTGGGATTTGAATGAACAAGTGCCTCTGAATCCTGGCTGGCTTTCCTTGGGCTTCAGTGTGAAGTAACAATTAGTCACCATGTACTCACTGAGCACCCCAGGGCTCCTGACTCACCCCACTTAAGTCAGAGGACTGGGAACTATACCAAAAAGCCACTAATGAGGAGCTATCGCACATTCTGGCAGCCCCAGTGACAACTTTCTCTCTTTGGCAGCCAAGCCTGGGAGGCGCCCCCTCCAACTGGGGCCTTGAACTAGTCAAGCCAGGCTCCCGCTGCCCTCCTTCCGGGATGGACACAGGTCGGGAGGGTGACTGGGAATAATGGGGATGTGGGTTTCCCATTTTAGCGCAGATGGATCAAACAAAGCCTGAGGCTGCTCTTGGCTTCTGTCAAAGTGACGGGGGTGCGGTGTTGGAGTGAGCTTCCCTTCACGGGGGCGTCCAGCTGGAGCCGCCAGACCACTGAGATGCTGCAGAGTGGACTGCAATCCTCAAAGGGCCCCTCTAACGTTGCCATCTTTAGCTTCTTTTTTTCTTTTGAAACAGAGTCTCACTGTGTTGCCTGGGCTAGAGTGCCGTGGCGTCATCCTAGCTCACAGCAACCTCAAACTCCTGGGCTCAAGCGATCCTTCTGCCTCAGCTTCCCGAGTAGCTGGGACTATAGGCATGTGCCACCATGCCCAGCTAGTTTTTTCTCTATATTTTTAATTGTCCAATTAATTTATTTCTAATTTTAGTAGAGATGGGGTCTCGCTCTTGCTCAGGTTGGTCTCGAACTCCTGAACTCAAACAATCCACCTGCCTCGGCCTCCCAGAGTGCTAGGATTACAGGCGTGAACCACCGCGCCCGGCCGAAACTTTTCACTTCTTTTAGATATACCTGTTTGATTAAAAAAATGCACCCCTAATCCTTAAAGTTTCTTAATTTAAGAAGTTATTTCTTTTGCTTATAACTTTGTTATTATATAAATTATGAACTTCATTAAAGAAAATGTGGAAAATTCGTTGTAGAAACACAAAGCAAAAATCACCCACAATATCATCCCAGCTGATCACCATTGTTAACTATTCACTTTCTGTCTTATAATGTACATCCTGCCTTCTCCCTCATTATTGCATAATAAACATTGCCCCTTTACTTCAGGTATCCATCAATAATCTCAAGTTTTTAAGAGCTCAGAATGGTCTGTTATATGGATTTCTATAAATTATTTATTTAGACCTTATTGGATATTTTGGTGATCTTTAATTTTTTGCTATCATACATAATGCTATGATGCTTATGTCTATCTATACATACAATTTTTAAGTGGGATGTGCTGGGGTTTTTTAATTTTAATTTCTCTCTTAGAGACAGGCTCTGTCTCTCTTGCCCAAGCTGACGTGCAGTGGCGCAATCACAGCTCACTGAAGCCTCAGACTCCTGTGTCTAAGTGATCTTCCCGCCTCAGCCTCCCAAAGTGCTAGGATTACAGGCATGAGTTGCCATGCCTGGCCTACATTTTTGATTATTTCTTAATTTAAATTGTATTATATTGCACTAATACAATAAAAATGCAGACATTTGAATTCAAAAACATTAATTCAGAATTTAAAGAAAGAACCTAAGGACTATATGCCTAAAACATAATCATTGTAAACCAAATCACAAGCAATTAAGGTTAAAACACTTCATGAGTCTTCCACGCCTGCCACAACTTTTGTGCCACCCACAGAATTGTTGAAACCATCCTGATACACCAGAGGAGACATTCATAACTTTTTTAACGACCCGCATGGCCGGGCACTGG
>CAUYSK010057268.1:0-11331 GCA_963575035.1 Avahi laniger
ATAACCAAATTTTGATCAAACAAAATAGGGGCCGGAAAATAATGAAGTCACACAGTTAAAATGCTAAAAGAAAAAACTATCAATCCAGAATTCAATATTCAGACTAAATATTCTTTAAGAATGAAGGTAAGAGGCCGGGCACGGTGGCTCACGCCTGTAATCCTAGCTCTCTGGGGGGCCGAGGCCGGCGGATTGTTTGAGCTCAGGAGTTCGAGAAAAGCAAGAGCGAGACCCCGTCTCTACTAATATTAGAAAGAAATTAACTGGACAACTAAAAATATATATGGAAAAATTAGCCGGGCATGGTGGCGCATGCCTGTAGTCCCAGCTACTCAGGAGGCTGAGGCAGAAGGATTGCTTGAGCCCAGGAGTTTGAGGTTGCTGTGAGCTAGGCTGACGCCACGGCACTCACTCTAGCCAGGGCAAAAGAGTGAGATCCTGTCACAAAAAAAAAAAAAAAAAAGAATGAAGGGAAGAAACACATTTTCAGGCAAATAAAAACTAAGTGAATTCATTGCCAGCAGACTGTGTACTATACACTATGTACACTATAAAAATGCTAAGGAATGAAAAAATGAAAAGCAGAAGTCAATAAAAGAGAAAGCAGACAAACAACAGGCAAATAACAAGAGTCAAAAGTTGGTCCTCTAAAAATAGCAGTAACAATGATAAACCTCTACCTACACTAAGCAAGGAAAAAAGAGGACACAAATTAGCAATATCAGGAATTAAATCAGGATACCACCACAGAGCCTACAGACATTTAAATAAGAAGGCAACATTATGCCAATACATTTGACTATGTAGGCAAAATGGAATAATCCCTTGAAAAATAAAACTTACACAAGATAAAAAAAAAACTGTTACTGGACCTATACTTATTAAAGAAAATAAATATATCATCAAAACCTTCCCACAAAGAAAATTCCAGACCCAGATGGTTTTTTTGGCGAATTCTATCAAACATTTCAGGAAGAAATAACATCAAAATTTGACAAACTCTTTCTAAAAGCAGAAGAGAGGAGAACATTGCCTGAATCACTTTTTGGGGACTGTATAACTTTGATACCAAGAAACTAACAAAGACATTACAATAAGAGAAAACTACAGAATATACCCCATTAACGTGGATGCAAAAATCCTCAACAAACTGCTAGCAAATCAAATACAAGAATATATACAAAAGATAATATACCATGAGCAAGTGCATTTATCACAAGAATGCAATGTCGATTTAACATATAATCATCATCAATGTAATACACCATATTAATAAAATGAAAGAGAAAGCAAATGTGTGATCATTTCGTAAACAGAAACAGATTTCACAAAATCCAACTGCCATTCATGATAATGGTGAAATATTGAACAATTTTCCTCTTTTATTACCAAGAACAAGCCAGAAATGCTCACACACCACTTCTATTCACACTGTACTAGAGGTTCTATCCAGTAAAATAAAACAAGAAAAAAAAGTGAAAGACATAAAGATTAAAAATGAAAAAGTAAAACTCTCTTTGTGTGTAGATGGCATAATTGTTTACATAAGAATCCAGAGGAACTTACATAAAAACTACTAGAATTAAAAAATAAACTTAGCAAGGTCACAGGACACAAAGTCAATATACAGAAATCAATTACATTTCTATTTACTACTAGCAAAAATTAAGATAAATTAAGCTTTAAAAACAATCCTGTTTATAATAACATGTCAAACATTAAATACTTAGTAAAGCTAACAAATGGTATTTAGGAACTCTACACAGAAAAGAAGGAGAACAAGAAGAAGGTGAGGAAGAAGAGGAAGAAGAAAAGAAAAGAAAAAGGATGCTAAAGCAAACATCATAAAGGGAGCCAGGCACAGTGGCACACGCCTGTAGTCCCAGCTACTCAGGAGGCTGAGGCACAAGGATCACTTGAGCCCAGGAGTTCAAGACCAGCCTGGACAACATAGCAAGACCCTGTCTCCAAAAAAATCATAAAGCCACTGTTTGAGGAAAGCAACCTTAATGCTGATGCTGATGTTGGCAATTTCCAGAGTATATGACAAATCAGTGAACTTGTGTGATACTGATAAAATTGTTGTTTAAAAAAAAATCATAAAGGGTAAAAAATACTTCTCACCTAAAGATACCATTAAGGAAAGGAATAGACAAGCCATAATCTGGGTGAAAATATTCACAAAACATATCTCGCAAAAGGCTAATATCCAGGATATGTAAAAAGGCCCATGGCTCAATACCAATAATAATAATATTAATAAATAATCCAATATTTTTAAGATGGACTAAAGATTTGAATAGATATTTCACAGAAGAAAACAAAGGAGTGGACAGTAAACACATCATTAGGCCGCAGAAAAATGAAAATTAAAACCACGCAAGATACCGTTACATATATACTAGAACGCTTAGAATTTAAAAGACTGGCAATGCCTGGCAGAAGAGAACAACAGGGACACCCAACAACACTGTGCTGGGCTGCAGGGGTAGAACAGGATGAGACAGTCCCTGCCCTGGAGGAGCTCAGGGGTGAGTGTCTGTCCTCAGGGACACCCCTAGTTCATGCTGTGCCTTTGTATAAATTATAAAGAGGAATCCCTTCTGCACAGACCCAGACCTGTTCCCAGGGGTGTGACTTGGGTCAGGAACACTGGTTGGATTTCAGCCCCCACTCACCCCTTGGGCATGGGCCTCTGTGCAATCCAGAAACTGTACAACTGTATATAGCTGCCCTCATAATTTCTGCCTTACCA
The DNA here is from genome assembly GCA_963575035.1 of Avahi laniger. NCBI lineage: Eukaryota > Metazoa > Chordata > Mammalia > Primates > Indriidae > Avahi > Avahi laniger. The sequence goes on from CAUYSK010057268.1 coordinate 2,756, forward strand.
AGTGCCTCTAAGCAGGAGTCCACAAGTCTCTGCAACCATGGACCAAACCCCAGCTTCATCCAAACCAACCCACACCAGGACGGGACCTGTATTTGCATCCCTACCTTCTCTTCATCGACAAGTGAAGCCTGAAACCAGACTCACAGAACAGCAGCATGCGTGCCAAGGGTGAGTCTTCTTAGAAATGCCGATGTTCCCAGCATTCATACGATGTGGCTTCTGCCTCAGGGCCCAAAAACCAGAGCCACAACTTAGAGTCAGTCCATGTCCCAGCCCAATCAATCCGGAGCTTCCCACAACACTTCAAACCCTGCAGTGTGGATGGCTGACCACTCCCCTTAAGGGCAAGCCCTCTAGCTGGTCTTGTTTCCTAACCTCGACCTGCCCTGACCTGTTCTTCCCAATCCTCCCCTTGTCCTTCCTGGCACATCCTGAAGCTGAGCTCGCAGAAGTGCCTGCACACACCTCCACCAACTGGGTCCATACAGATGGGAGTTCTTAGAGCAAGAAGCAGTCCTGATTCACTGTCTTGTGCCATCACCAAAAACACACTGCATTCAACAAATGTCCTTTCTGATGTTCTCATTCCTGCTTTTTTAGGCAAAAGAGAATGCAAATAGGGAGAAGTGGTAAGCAGTTGACAGTAATTACTGAAAAGACAGCAACATCACCTAGAGTACACAACACTTTTCCCATTTTAAAAAAGAGGCTACCTCGGCCTGGTTTTCCTTGTTAAGGAGGACAAAGCCACCAAGGTTCCTACTTCTCCTCTCTGAGCCTGGGTGAGATGCAGGCACGTTGGCCTCGCAAGGCAGCGGATAGGCTCTCAGGCCACCAGAGTCAGGGTAAAGAAACGGCACTGATGCACCAAACTGAAATCTCAAATCGGCTGCCGATTGGCTGATGCATCCTATAAAACCACAAACCTGTGGTGGAGGAATATTCTATAGAAATTGCAGAAAGCTTTCTACTGGTCCCCTTCTAAAAGAATCACAAGACAGATTCTCTCTGGAGGCCTGCCAAACAGTGAGAGTGTTCTGACGGGACTTACAAGGCCCGTCAAGGCACAGTCTGGCACTGTCCATCCCAAACGATTTATATCCAGAGTTTTACAGTGGCTCTCCTCATAGCGGTCAAAGTCCTTCCCTTGTCCTCTTTTCATCAGTCCTGTCAGATGGAGTGAGTGATAATCCTCCCCCACCCACCTGTCTTCCATCCCGCAGCACCCCTGCTGTGCAGCACCTGGGGCTCTGTGAGGGGTTGACGACCCCATGCTCCCCAGCATCAGGTGGGGCCTGACCAGCCTAGCCCAATCAGAGAACCCCTGTTCCCTTGCTGTGGTGCTTGTTTTAGGGATGAGCTCCTGAGAGAGAGTAAGACCAAGCACATAAAGCACAGGGTCTTCATCAGAGACAGCTGGCAGCCCAGCCCTGCCCTACAGAGGAAAGCCAGCCTGGATAAAAAGCCAACGCAGAGCAGGAGGAACAGAGACAGAAGCAGAGCCCTGATCAAACCACACCTGCAGCCCACTGAGCATTTGTGTCATAAAACCAGGAAAATTCCCTGTAATGTTCAAGCCTGTGCTTTGGATTGGATTTTCAGGAATCAAAAACATCCTAACTAAAATACCACATATCCTCTGAATTAGTAAACAATAATAGAATAGAAACTACCAACACTTCATGTAATAAGTCTTAAAAATCCTGGCTCTGAAAGGTGCTATGCTCAGGAACACCAAAACAAGCAACATAGGTTGTATATTTTCATGGGATACTGACATTCCTAATAATTCACACATTATTTTCTCCTTATACACTACTTACTTCTACAAGGATTTGAGGCAACTTACACTAAAAGACATATATATTAGGACAATTAAAACAAGAAGTAATTACCCAAGGGAAAAGGTGGATCTATCAGAAAACATCAGTGAAGTATAAATGTTATGCAGGAACATGTAATTGAGCTCAGAGCATCCTATCAGGCAAGGCAAAAATTATTACAGGTTGAATATTCCCACTCTGAAAATTCGAAATCCAAAATGCTCCAAAATCCAAAACTTTTTGAGCACCAATATGATGCTCAAAGGAAATGCTCATTGGAGTGTTTCAGATTTTGTGTTTTCAGATCAGGTGTGCTAAAACTGGTAAATATAATACAAATATTACAAGATCTGAAAAAATTTGAAATCCAAAACACACCTGGTCCCAAGCATTTTAGATAAAGTACACTCAACTCAACCTGTATCTCACTATCTGAAAAAGAAAACATCCTTGTTTGCCAGGAGATCTGATGTTTTTTCCTAGCAGTAAGCAAGCTCCAGAGTGGCTGGAGTCAACTTGGAAAGTTTAGTCCCCTGAATGCTGACAGTAGCTGAACCACTTCCGCTTATCTGTATTTAGAGCGTCACCAGAAGTGTCAACATTAATCTAAGTACTGGTGGTGTTAGAACGTTATCAGATTCTGGCAGAGAAATGTTTACGTCAGCACTTGCGAGAAAGTACAGCAGGTTGCAGTGAATTTCTCAAGGAAGTACGATGTGATACCAGTCCCAGCAGGAAGGCACACTGCAGGCTTTATCTCTGCAGCCCCTCCGCCTGGGGGACAGACAGGGCAGGAAGGTGGAGAAGGCAGAGGGATGAAAAAGAAGAAGGGAGACCATACTGGGGAGTGCTCAGAGGGACAGCCAAGCCACAAGACCCTGACGGATGTGGCAGGAGGAGAAAGTGTGCTCCATCGGTGTGTGTTGGCACAGGCCTCCACATTTCCCTAGGGAAATATGGAAACACGAAGAAGTTGTGTCCATCTTAAAAGAGAAAGATACGCACACAGTTTAAACTAGGAGATCGTTGTTGGGTAACCACAGCTAATTTTTACTGGTCACAGCATTCCACAAGGTAAGTACTATTATTACCTCCATCGCACCGACAAGGAAAGTAATGTCTGGTTATTTGCCCAAGATCTCACAGCTAATCAGCGATGGAGCTAAGGGGTCTGATTCAAGGTGGTCTTGGCTCCAAAGTCAGTAGCTCACCTCTGGTGACCACGTTCATCCCTTCCACCCCTTCTGATTGGTGCTGCAGTTGTGGGGGACGGTTCCATGTTAGCTGTGACAGCATCCCCCACCCCCAGCTTGCACTGTGCCTTCCCGCATTCCCATGCGATCCCACCCTACTGCAGCCCAGAAGTGCACGGCAGTGAAAAGCCCCAGGTAGACTTCAGCCAGTGGTCAATGCGGGCCAACGAAGAGATGCTGCAGCCTCCCGGCCTTCTGCAGAGAGTTCTGAGAGGCCTTTGGTAAGCTTCCTCCAGGTCCTGGCAGAATCGAGCCCTGCTACCCATAGTTGTAACCTTCACTCCTCTACCTCACTCTACCCTCCTCCCAAATAAACTGGCTGCAGCAGAGCCCTTGTTTCAGGCTCTGCTAGAAAGGAAACTTAAACCAAGAAAAGGCATCAGTGATAGAGGACATTAGAAAGGACAGCTTGTCAAATTTTTAGCAGGTTCATACTTTTATTGTTAAAGCCATTGGCCAGTGTCCTGCTCAGCAGAGAGAAATTGCAGAGAGGAAGAGGTTTGCAGGGAAATACTGTCTCCATGCTCAGCTAATGGCAAAATATTTCAATGAACAAATATGTCTGACTGAGCTATACATTTTCTGAAAGATGACTTGTCCATTTCAACGTGAGTCATGACAAGAATCACCAGACCGTGGAGTTGTTGGACAATGTATGGTGTTCTCAGATAACTGTATTTGAAAGCACTCTTTCTCCTGGGCAGTTCCATAAGGCTGATGAAATGGTCTGTGTAGTGTTGCTTGCCAGTCTCCTCATAAGTGCAGCACATACCCTTGATTTCAAGCAGAAAAAAAAAGGGACACATTGACTCTTATTGCATATTCTAATGCTATAGGTACCCACACAAAAGAAGAAAATAGAAAAATAGAACCTTTGACGCCTGGGGAAAAAGCTAATCTCTTCCAGACTCTCCAAGGTGTTACATTTTTACCAGCTCTTTGCAAAGTATAAGTCAATGCATGGCTGAGAAAGAGACTTTCATGATTGCATTATATTTATGCAACTGTATCTAATGGTTATGACAGAACCAGGGGTTTTCCTGGGGACAGCAAATGACTCTACTGCTATAGACGTGGGACTCCCCCAAGCAAGGAAAGAGTCCAAGGATAGTGTTATCCTTTTTCTACCCATTACTCTTACCTTAATGATTGAATTTATGGTCCAAGACATTATTCAGAAGATAAAATGCTATAAGATAATTTCATTTCATGACACATTTCATGGGAAAAGTTTTCCAGTGAGGAAAGGCTAGTGTTCTCAGACACAAGAGGGCAAGCTGCCTCCACTGGTGCTGGTGTTTCTGAGCTGCTCAGAGAGTGTCCAGACCAGGGACCCAGATCTTTGAGTAAAGGGCATTGGCCAGTTGGTGCTGATGTCTCTGAGCTTGGACAAGAGCCCAGTGAGTCTGAGACTCAGATTTCTGGAGAGGAGGCGCTGGTGGCCAATGTTGGTGTGTCTCAGAGCTGCAGGATGAGACCGGCTCTGCAAGGGTCGGGAAAAACCATAAACAGGATCCAAGAGGCTTCAACTCCCTCCATGGGAGGCACTCTTTTTGCCAGGACGAAGAACCATTATTGGGCTGAATCTCCCAGGAACCACAGCAGGGGAGGGTAGGCTCCAGCAAATCCCTTCTCCCTCCCACAGCCTTGCAGTTTCCGTCTATCGCCCCCTATTGGCAGAGCCTTACCGGAAAAGCAGAAACGAGGTTTGCAAAGTCGCAGCCCCAGCGACACGCAGCAGAGGGGTTTGCAGCTAAGAGTCAATCACCTAGTAACTGGCACAGCCTTGACAGGACTTTCAGTCTCAGAATACTAAAAATCTAATTTTCAAATATTGCCTGTGCTCAGAATTCAGGGGAAAAGTGAAATATCAAGGAAGCTGGGAAGGAACTGTAGTCCCATATTATGTTGGCAAAAGTGCACTCAGCGAGCAAGGTTGGCATGAGATAAAAGCTGGAAGCGGTGAGGGACGCATCTCCTGCATGTTGTGGAAACTTCAATATCAGCAAGGCAGAGGAGTAGGCTGAAGAACTGCATTGTATTAGACATGCAGAAATAGACAATGTTTGGGACGCCGCTAGAAAATCAAAGGATGCAGTTAATGGCAGAGAAAAAGTAAAAGGGGGAGTTTTTCTGGCATTTAAGAAAGTGTTGTGCATTGTGGAAAAAGGCCGCTTCTGCCTGTAATTCATTAATTCATTGTAAAGAAAAAGCAGCCACATGAAACTACCTCCAGGTCAGCCGTCCTACATTGTCCTTCGCACTTCTGTGAGAAGGAGGCAAACAAGAAATTAGGCCAATGCTCGGACCCTTCTGGAACCGCATGTACTCCCTCCCAAGGCGTTAGCCACCCGGTCCTGGGCTCACGCCCTGTTCCTCAACACCCCCCAAAAAACAGTCCCTGCAGTTCAGCAAGGTCAAATAGGCAGAAAGTTTTTGGAAAGATTTCTGTTCGAAAGTACAGGACATGTGGAGGTAGAGGATTGACATTTATGAATCCAGAAAACTTGTGTGCAAAGACCCCAGACAGTCAAGGTGTTACTGACAGCTGAGCACAGAAAATCGGCAAATCCTAGAGAAATGGTCTCTGTGAGATTTGCACTCACTGCCGATGTCTGAGAGGGTGAGGAGTTTTTGAAAACCTCAAGCTGGAACTCACAGCCCCTCTCTGAAAGGAGAGGCCCTTCCCTCAGCTTCTCCCAGCCACCTTTCTGGAAGGTTCTCGGCTATATCAATCAGCCCCCGCCTTGCCCGCAGTCCGATGGGAGCATCAGGCGTGGGTACCTGGTGTGGGTACCATGCAGGGCCCTCTCCTATCAAGTGATGATAAAGAAGACATTGAGGTTTAGGATCATAAAACATGGAAAAATTATGGAGTAAATGTACAAGAATGCCCTGAGGGTAAATGCATTATGCACCTTCTAAAAAATCCCCACAGCTCTGAATGTCTATGATTACAGGCCTGAACTCTCTCTGTTGTTTGTTTTTTTGTTGTGTTTAACTTTGGCTACATGCTTCTGTGCAGGGTGGATGTTTTTCAAGTTCAAAGTGAAAACTATGACTTTTATCTTTCTTATAAGGTTTTTGCTAATCTTTACCTGGCATTCATGTGCTTCTGGCAACAGACACTTCTATCCCCTCTTCCTTTACGGTTCTATTGTCACTCAACTGACTAAGTAAATCTCGATGCTTTGCGGGCACTTTAATTAGCTTTTGGGGGAAAAAGGTAATTAGAATGCGTAATAGTCTTTTAGGAAGTCAGGTACCTCTAGGATATCTTTCCTCCTCTTAGGCTATAGGCAAAGGGCCAAGGAACCTGGAGGGCTCAGGGGACTGGTGAAGCCCCCCAAACTGTATGCAAGCCTTTTGTGTGGGGGGTGCTTCCTGAGAGAAAATGGTAGCTGTCCCCAGGGTCTCAGAGAATTTCTTTCTTTATTTTTTTTTTTTTTTTTTTTTTTTTTGAGACAGAGTCTCACTCTGTTCCCTGGGCTAGAGTGCCGTGGCGTCAGCCTAGCTCACAGCAACCTCAAACTCCTGGGCTCAAGGGATCCTCCTGCCTCAGCCTCCCAGGTAGCTGGAACTACTGGCATGTGCCACCATGTCCGGCTAATTTTTTCTATATATTTTTAGTTGTCCAGCTAATTTCTTTCTATTTTTAGTAGAGATGGGGTCTCACTCTCGTTCAGGCTAATCTTGAACTCCAGAACTCAAACAATCCTCCCGCCTCGGCCTCCCAGAGTTCTAGGATTACAGGCCTGAGCCACCGTGCCCGGCCTCAGAGAATTTCTTGACTTCGTGAAGGTTCAGAGCACTGAACCTGTCTAAAATATGTTGTATGAATGAATAGAAGAAAATGACTAAATTAGTGCCATGTTATTCTGGCTGGCTTTGCCTGTCCATTCAATTTCTGATCCCCAACCCCTCACCCCTTCAACCTGCATGTCCCCCACACACGCGCACACGTGTGCATGTGCACGCACATACACACATATATTCACACTTAGCCCCTTTTAAGCATTGATACTTGGTCATGATTTTTCTGAGCTCTGTCTTTGGGGTTAGGCCAGTTCCTTTCCAACCATAGACAAGTCAAATGTTGGTCTGCTGACCCCATATTCCCGGGACTAATATTAGGGGGAATCGTGGTCCTCGCCTAACATAAACCCGTCACACTTGTGCAAAGAGGCCTCTCAAGCTGTGGGTGGGTGGGACAGAGTCCCAGAGAAGGACAGAGTCCCCAAGATCAAGTCAGAGGGGGAGGGAACAGCAGAGAGAGGCCTTAGGGTCAGGGAAATGGGGAGAGGCCAAAGGGTTCCAGCCTACGCGGCAGCTCTCCTCTGTGCTTGGGCTGAGCTTACTTGAAGCACCCCCTGAAGCCAGTTCTAATCTCACACACTCTAATCACACACACACACATCCCCAGATCCCTTACCCACTATCTCTGAGGCCTGCCAGCTCTTGCAAACACTTGTATTCACTCAATCAGCCAAAGCTTTAGAGGCCTGATTATATACCAGGCACTATCCTAAGCACTAGGGAATCAAAGTTTAGTAAGCTCACGGACTACAATGGCAGCAAACAAACACATACATGGAGGTTTCGGTGCAATCCTGCAAGTGTTAGCACCAAAGCAGGCCCAGGGTCCTGGCAATGCACAGCTCTAGGGCACAATCTGTGAGAGGCTGTGGGAATCGCCACTCCTTGTCCACTTACCATGGGAACACAGCCCCTGGAGTTGTGCCACCCAGAGGCCCCGGACATGACCCAGGGACCCAGCTGGGTGGAGGAGATGGGCAGCCCTATCCCACTGTGTTGGTAGCAGCTGCCCAGAGGACAGGACGCTACATATACCTTGTCACCCATAAACACGGTGCCTACACTGCCTGCTCCATTCTGCTGTGTTCTTCTCCACCCTTGAGAGGTGCCCTTTTAAAGGCCACCACATTTCAACCGATTAGACACATGGACAAAGGATATGAATAACCAACTTGCATGCCTACGAAAAGATGTCCAACACCACGAACTGTAAGAACAATGCAAATTAAAACAATAGCAACAGATGGGTAAACACGTTAAAAACCACTAGCATCTAGCACTGATGATATGAGGAAATGCACTGCTGGTGGGCGCATGAATCCTTACGATCTTCCAGAAAACAATCTGATGACATCCATTAAAATTAGAAATATGCATCGCCTTTGACCCAGGAGTCCTAGTTTAGGGAATTTCTGCTACAGGAATAAAAGCACCAGCACTTTGTTTATAATGGAAAAGGAAAATAAAATCAGAAATGCCCTAAATATACCACAGTAGAAGAATGGCTGACTAAATTGATATCTGTGTCAAGAAATGTTATGCAGCCATGAAAAAGAGTGAGTTATGTTTTTACATATTTATCTAGAAATATACAAGTAGTGTATTATTTAGAGGGAGGGGATAAAAGAAAATTATAGTGGTATATAAAAAGAAGCAGCTTATTTTTGAGCAAATATATACAAGG
>CAUYSK010057270.1:0-15023 GCA_963575035.1 Avahi laniger
GCCTGTAGTCCCAGCTACTTGGGAGGCTGAGACAGTAGGATTGCTTGAGTCCAGGAGTTTGAGGTTACTGTGAGCTAGGCTGACGCCACGGCACTCGCTCCAGGCAAGAGAGTGAGACTCTGTCTCAAAAAAAAAAAAAAAAAAATGTACAGGCAGATATAAAATTATATGCACAAAATATATTTGTTCTCTGAGGTGCTTACAATCACAATTCAAGAAAATTTTAATAATCTATACTTATCCTAAAGGAAGAGTTTCTAATTAAAATTATTCAGCAATATTCATATACACATTTGGCAAACATTTATGTTTGTGTCCTAGATCTAGCTGTAGGAGCTCACAGTAGTAAGCTGTAGTAAGAAATTAAAATTAATAACAGGTCATTATAATAGTGTCATAGGTTAAACTCATTTTTAATGTAGTCATTCAAAAATATTTCAAGTGTGCACAGAGCCCTTCTGGGGAATAGAGCAGAAGAGATGGTTCAAACATTAGGTACTCTGCCAAAAAGTAAATAAAGATTTAATTTTTTAATTTATTATTTTTTAACTAAACTACAGACCTCATTTGGAATTTATCAATTTTTCTGTTAATGTCCTTTTTCTGTACCAGGTTTGACTCTAAAATTCTATATTGTATTTAGTTCTTGTTTCCCCTCAGCTTCCTCCAATCTCTGACATTTCTACCATCTTACTTTGTCATTTATAATCTTGACATTTTTGAAGAGTGCTGGCAAGTTATCTTGCAGAATGTCCCTCAATCTTTATTTATCTGACACTTTCTTATGATTTGATCGAGGTTATGCCTTCTTAGCAAGAATACCACAAAAGTGGTGTTATGCATCATATCAGGAACATGTGATATTGATGTATCTTATTACTGGGAATGTCTTCGACCCCTTGGTTAAGGTTATATCAAGCAGAATTTTTATTTCAAAATTACTATTAATATTTTTTCTTCACAATTAATGAATATCTTGGAGGAGATACTTAGACTGTGTAAATATACTGGTTTTTCCTCAAACCTTGACCCATTACTGGTGATTTTCTCTTTCCTTTGCTTCTTGTACATATATTAATTCAAATTCTTCTGTAAAAAAAAAACACACCATCCTCTCTTCTCCATTTATTTATTCAATTATTTATTTTTACCACGAATAGTTATTTTATTCTAGAGGTTATAATCCAATACTATTGTTATTTATTTTGTTGCTTAACTGTTTCAACTTTGCAATTATAATTTCTTTCATGTTGGTTCCTTTGCCCTTTTGATGTGCTCTCAACCTTTTTTGAGTACTTACTTAGTTTCAGGCACTATAAGATACTCTGGGTCCATCTTGTATTTCTTTTCTTTTTTTTTTTTTCCTCCAATCCTGAAATCAACCACTTCTGCAAGGAGCCCTGGCTCCCTTAATCGGAGAATGATCTATAGAAACTAATGTCAGAGTAGTAGGCGTGTCCTGGGGTGTCAATTATTTTATACCTTCCAGGGACAATGCTAGATTACATACACAACACATACTCACATACACACACACATCCTTCATATACCCACATATATTTATACTGATCTGCCTATCTAATCTATTTATCATATATCAATCTATATCTGTCTGTCTTGGTTGATGACCTTGCTTCACATTTCTCTAAGAAATAAAAGTAATTAAAAGAAAATTTTACAAGTCTTCAAAGCATCTACCTGTTTATATTATATATTCTGTCTTGTCCCCTATTCTTGAGATAGGGAACTGGCAGGGCCTGCTCAATAAGGAGTCATGAGATCAGAACCAAGGTCTCTGATAAAACAGGAGGCAGTAGAGAAACCAGTCAAAATCAGCTAGAACCAAGATGGCTACAAAAGAAAAAAGACCTCAGGTTACCCTCACTGCTTATTATATGCTACTTAAAATGTATTAGCATAATAACAGAAACTTCACCCGGTGTCCTGATAGTTTACAAATGCCATGGCAACTCCCAGAAGTTATCCTATATAGTTTAAAGAGGAGGGCTTCCTGATTCCAGGATCTCCCCACCCCTTTCCCAGAAATCTTATGAATAATCCTCCCTCTGCTTAACATAAAATTAAATAAAAATTATAAAATGAGACCCAGACACTCACAAAGGGCTACTCTCTGTTGCTCTGAGAGATAGCCTCTGCTCTCCCTATGGAGCAAGCCTTCCTTCTGTTTCTTTGTTGTTTCAATAAACTTGTTTTTGCTTTACTCTGTCAGCTCACTCTTGAATTCTTTCCTGCATAAAGCCAAGAACACACTTGCCCTTCAGGCCAGGCCCAGTTTTGGGATCTACTTTCTTATATATTACCATTAGATAGATAGATAGATAGACAGACCATTCCTTGTTCCTAATAAAGTTCAACAGCTTCTTCAATGACACTGATCCAGAAAACGTCTTCCTTACAATCACAGTAAAAATTTTCTGTCTCTACAATGTAACCATTATCTCAATGCAAATATGTTAATGTTTGTATATAACATTTTATGTATTTTTTAAAAATGACAAAAACAAGACAAAACTGTGGAGACAGTGAAAAGGTCAGTGGCAACCAAAGATTATAGGGAAAGGAAGGATAAACAGGTGGAGCACAGAGGATTTTTAGAGCAATGAAATTACTCCATATGATACTATAATGTTGGATTCATGTCATTATACATTTGTCCAAACCCACAAAATGTACAACACCAAGAGTAAACCCTAATGTAAACTAGGGACTCTGAGTAATAACGGTGTGTCATTGTAGGTTCACCAGTTGTAAAAATGCGCCATTCTATTAGAGGATGTTGACAGTGAGAAAGGCTATGAATGAGTGGGGGGAGATAGAGGTTATGTGGAAATTCTCTGTATCTCCTAGCTCAATTTTTCTGTGAACTTAAAACTGCTCTAAAAAGTAGCCTATTAAAAAAAATGGCAATATAAGAGTTCTCTCCAACTCCTTTTCTGACATTAGTTCCACTGAAATTGCTCTTGACAAGGTCAAAAATAATCTCTACCTACACTGTCAAATATCACAGACCATTCTATGTTCTCATCTTATTCATCTCTCTGTAGATTTGATACTGTTTTTTTTTGTTTGTTTGTTTTGTTTTGTTTTTTTTATTACACCCTTCTCCTAGAAGCACTTCCTTCACTTGGCTCCCAGGACAGTAAACTCTTCCTAACTCATTCTCAGTTTTATTTCATGGTTCTTACTCATCTTCCTAACTTAAATAAACGTTGGAATGCCTCAGGATTCAGTTCTTGGATACATTTTCTTTTCTTCTTGTACCGATTTTCTTGGTGGCCTCATTTAGTCTTGTGCTCTCGGTACCATCTGGATGTTTATGCATTGCAAATGCCAATCTCCAATCTAAACTTCTCCCTGAATTTCAGACTTACAGATACAATTGCCTACGAAACAGACCCACTTAGATGTCTAATGAGCATATCAAATACAACATGCCAAACTGAATTGATCTTCTCCCAAAATCCTTCTATTTTCACAGTCTTTATCCAGCCCAGCAATTGACTATCCTATCCTTTAATTGTTTAGGCCAAAAATCTTGACGACATCCTTGTTTTTTCTTTTTCTCACATCTTCCATTCACTCCTTAATCAAATACAGCTAGCTTTACTTTTACATCCAAAATATGATCATCTCCCATCACTTCTACAGCTCTCTCCCTATACCAGACTGCTATAATCTCTTACTTGAACCACATAATAATCTTCTAGTGGGTTTCTGAGTTGACACCTCTTCTCCACTGCAGTGTATTCTCAACACAGTAGTCAGAGTGAGCCTTTTAAAAGATAAGTCCCTCTACTCAAATCCTTCCTGTGTTTTCCCATCTCACTCAGAATAAATATCAGTGACATCACAGTGGCCTACAAGATTCTTGCACAATCTGCGTCCTGGTTATCTCAGTCTCCTCTCTGACATTTTTTCCTCTCATATACCACACTCCAGTTACAATGGCCTCATTTTTATTCCTTGGACTTGCTAGAACTGTTCCTGCCTCAAGGCTTTTCCACACATTCTTCCTTGGACAAAAACTCTCTTCCATCCTTATATTAGCACAGCTGGCTGTCTCATATGCAGCAGGTCTTTGTTCCAATTTCATCTTCTCCCTGAGCCTTTTCTTGACTTCCCCTTGGGATTCATATTCATAGTCCCTAAATTAATTTTCTCCAAAATACATAATATCATATGTCTCAAATAGCAATATGATCACTATTTTATAATTATTTTTCTTCTTCCATAAAAATGAAGCAATGAAGGTAGAGATGTCTGTCACATTATAAGAACTTAATTATTAAGATTTCCAAATATACCAAACAGAGCGAACGCCTCTCCCTGTTTTTACTCTTACTTTAATTCAAATCCTCATCTTCTCTGTGGACCTTCACAGCAGCTTCCTAGGTGAACTTCATAATTTCCACTCTTGACCCACTTGGCAGAGTGGTTTTTCTAAATTTGTCACATTCTTCTTAAAGCCCACTATTTTTTTGCAATGATTTTCAAACTTTGCCTTCAGGGTTCTACAAAAGAAATATATTTCAAATGCACAGAATAAAACAAACCAAGGGTGAGTAAAAATGCAGGCAAATGTATAGTTCATAATATAAGAGTTCAGACAAGTCCCTGTTTGTGGCTTCTATAGTTTCTAAAGTAAGTTAGGAGGACATTTGCCTAGAGTAAGACAAAAGAAGATGTGAGAGTATGGGTTATATAAGATAATAAATTTTTAAATAATAGCTGTGGAGAAAGGATGAGAGAATATACTAGAGTAATGTATAAGTAATGTAAGACAATTTAAACCTTGTTTCTAATTTTGGGCTCATATATTTATATTAGCATCAGTCTGGTGGTTTGTTGATTTTTCTCCAGCTCAATTCAGCTACCTGGGGAAGAAGATTGAGGATGACCAATTGAATTCACCTATAATTGAGGTATTTTTCTGCCTGGATTTACCATGGAAAGACAATGGGACAAATGAGTTGAATATATTTCCAACAAAATGAAGTCTAGAATATACTGAAAAAAAAATATATATATATATATATTTAAGAAAACCCAGAAGAAAGCCAATAAATGGAAACAAAAGAGAAAAGTTAAGAGATAATAGCAATGTGAAACTGTATGGCATACACCCACTTGTTTGTCATGGAATTTTATTCTTGGATCATAGCACGTGTTTTTAATAAAATATAACAAAAAAAAGAAAGTTCATTTGATATGATTAAAGTAAGAATTTTATTTAAATTACTAAGATATATAATATACATACATATGTAGTTATATGCAGACTTATAATGAAAAATTGCAATTGATAGTATAGTTTGTCATCAAATAAATTTGAAAAATAATGGAATAGAGCTCCCTATGAAGTTATAGACTTGGTGCATAGAACTCAGTGAGAGACATGATTCCTATTAAATTGCTTTTCTAGAATCTCAAGGTCAGAGTATGAATATATGATGGGGAATGGGAATGAAAAGTAGGGTAAACACAAGGAGATTAAAAGAAAGTCTGAATTAATACTTCCTGCCTAAATTGAAAGAATACTATAGATATCAGGAACTAAGAAAACTGAGGAATCACTACCCCCAGTTTGAAAGCTCTCCAAAATTTATGTGTATAGGGGTGCCTCTGTGTGTGTGTGTGTGTGTGTGTGTGTGTTGCTTGTGCTAGTAGAAAGAGGATTGGCTGGAAAAAACTTTAAGGGTCTCTTCTTTCCTCTCTTACAAGGTAACTCTGGATTACCACTCCCTGTTGATAATGACAAGGATTGTTTGCTTGACCAAACTTTATTCAGGCTCCTGAACATTCTTCTAGGCACCTGTGTAAAATCCAGTTTTAGCAAAGAGCACTTCTAAGTCAGTTTAGTAAGAATTCCCCACCCTTGTTACCTGATCACCCTCAATATGTGGTCAAAATTCCTCATTCCCTTCCCCACCTCCCGCCCTTGGTATCTAATCCCCTGGGCGACCATCAGCAGGAATTCTGTTAGGTTAGTTCAGCCAGAATTCCCCTCAGACTTGTTGTCTCCTCTAAGTAATTTTCCATGCCCCAGCCACCCTGCTTCTTGGCCACAAATCCCCACCTGTTCCTGCGATATTAGGAATGGACCCCAGTTCTATACTGGAGTCTCTTTGTATTACAATAGTCCTGAATAAAATTTGCCTGAATAAAATTTATAACTGTAACTTCTGTCTGGCTGTGGTTTTCTTTGACAACATACCACATAAATCCTCAAAAACCATGCTACTAGGATTCCAAGACAAAATCTGGGCCATGCAAAAATTCAGCTAGGAGGAGAAACTGATGAAAACAAGTGTGGGCTGGCTAGCATTGTCCCGATAACCCTTCACCCATCTCATCCTTCCAAACACCAAATCTGGGGATTTCAGCCTAGGAAGACTGCTCTGTCTAGTGCTATTTCTCCCTGAGGAAAAATCCAGACCCTAGGAGTGTTCCAACAGAACGCCAGCAAAGTAGAGTGATTAATAATATTACCATGGGCCTGGTGCTCTATTCTGAGGATCATCTCTGGTTTCATAAACTTACTGAGGTCTGGTTTTCAATACACATTACTTTCTCAATGTACACTATTATGTTGTATAGTTGATGTGTTAGGGTAACATAGGGGGCCAGAAGAAAGTAAACTGAAGACATCTATAAACTGAAATGATATAAAATTCTGGAACTTTGGGAAACAAGATAATAAAATAAATATTTAAAAATATATTTGAGATGTAAAGACATAGATTAGTATTAATAATAAAAACAAAAAATCCTTAAAAATCAGATGTAATTATTAGATACAGACATTGTTAAAGTTAACTAAAAGGTACAATATTTGGAAGGAACAGCAGAATAGATGGATATAGCTGAAAGAATAGTAAATTGGATATCATACTGAGAAGCTTATTCATAAGGCAGTGAGAAAAAATAAAGTAACAGAAAAGTATCAAACAAAGCTAAGAAATATGGAGTATAGAAATAAACATGTCATCATGTTGACAAGAGGAGTCCCAAAAAGGGAAGATGATAAATGAATATAAGAAAATATTTGAATAAATAATAAAGATATACTTTAGGAATTAATAAAAGATAAACAACATCAGGTTGAAAGAGCTATACACCAAAAATAGAAAATAAAGAAACATCCATTCCTAGGCACATTACAACACTAATGTATTAAAGAGAATGAGAAAATTCTTAAAGTTTCAAAGGAAATATCAGATTATTTCAAGGACACAAGAATAAAATTGACAGCATGCTTCTTAAGAGCAAAAATGTATATAAAATGACTATAATAATATGTTTTCTATGTACTCATAGAAAATTTGGAATTTAGAATTTATTATTCATTCAAATTATCATTCAAATATAAACATATAATAAGTATATTCTCAGGCACTTAAGACACCAGGTTTACCATAAAAATAGTAATACTGAAAATGTTGAAGGAAGTTCTCCAATACAAGGAAAAATAAATAAAACCTATTGCTAGATATTAGAAACATAAAAGCAAACAAATTTCTTAGTAAAGTTTATTGTAATCTAAAAAAATAAAATAAACTTAATTTCTAACTACCTAGAACTAAAATTTCAGACAATGTCATGTTGGTGACAGGCTTGGGAGTAGAGATAAAAGGGTAAGGAGATAATAAAGAATTATCTTGTTATGGTAACAAGTGTTGGCAAGAATGTGCAGAAGAAGAAACCTTGTATACTGCTGTTGGGAATATAAATTACTACAGCCATTTTTGAAAATAGTATGGAGATTCCTCAAAAAACTAAAAATAGAATTACCATATGATCCAGCAATCTCACTTCTGGGCATATTTTAAATGAATTGACATCACTATGTCAAAGAGATATCTGTACTCCCATGTTCATTTCAGCATTATTTATAATAGCCAAGATATGGAAACAACCTAGGTGTCCATCAATGGAAGAATTAATGAAGAAAACCTGGTACATACACACAATGGAATACTACATAGTCTTTTGAAAGAAGTAAATTCGTCATTTGCAACAAAATGGATGAAACTGGAGCACATACATTATGCTAACTGGAGGAAATGAGCGAAACACAGAAAGACAAATACTGTATGATCTCATTTAAATGTGGAATCTAAAAAGATTGATCTCATAAAAACAAGGAGTAGAAAGTGGTTACCAGAGGCTGGGGGAGGGGAAGGATGGGGAAAGGGAAGATGTTGATAAAGGGAGCAAATTTTGTTAGACAGGAGACCAATGTCTTAGTGATCTATTGCATAGCATGATGACCACAGTTAACAACAATATATTGTATATTTCAAAATTGCTAAAAGAGTAGATTTGTAATGTTCTTGAAACAGAAAATCAATAAGTTGGAGAAGGATCAGATAGGTTAATGAGCTTAATTGAATCTTTTCACAAAGTATGCATAGGTCAAAACATCACATTGTACCCTATGAACATACACAATTACTATTTGCAAATTAAAATAAATTTTAAAAAATACATAAAAATGTAAAAAAGAATTGTATTCTTAGGAGATAGACAAATTTTAATAAATCAATAGGAGTAAATAAAAATAAATATGTTTCTTGTACTAAAAGTATCATGAAGCTCATGCAAATTCAATCTATACAACTCAAAGTAGGAAAGGAGAAAATAAATATAGTAAGGGAAAAATTTGAAATATGGTAACAGAAATAAGTTTTAATGTAACTGTAATTATAGTAAATCATTTAAAGAATGAAGACACTGAGATTAGATTAAAAATGATCCAATTGAAACAATAGTAAAATCAAATTATGGAGAGAACTAACAGACAAATGTAAACCAATCTTCATATCTGACACAATAGAATTTAAAACAAAAATTATCATGAGTAAAAAGAAACACTATAGATTTAGCAAAAGAATAAAAGGAGTACATGACCATGACAAACATATATACAACACACAATAAAACCTAAAGCTATAACAAAAAACAGTTGACAAAATTATAAAGAATATGTCTATTGATCAACAATTACAGCTGGGGATTTTAACTCACTCCCTTGAAGTACTGATAGGCCAAACTGATTCTAATCAGATGTAATGTGAAATAGATATACAGAAAATTAGAACAAACCAACTAAAAACTATGACTTGTTTGAGTGTGTTTTCTTTTCTTTTACAAAAGCTAATCAACTATTTAAAGCATAGACATAGAAACTACTAAAGGTTAATCTATAGTGAATAGGCACTTCAGGAAGGGCTAATAGAAAAATCTAGAAGAGCAAAAACTCCAAAGTTTTTAAGGCACACAAATCTTGCTATTGAAAGAGGCCACTGAATACTAAGTAAAGTGAAAGAAAAATTACCACTCATTTAGATACCTAATGGAAAAATTTCAGAACACCAAGAATGAGAAGAAAACTCTAAAATTCACTATAAAGGGAGAAATAGGAATAAAAAATATTTTTTTAAATAGAAAACAAAATAAAACAAAGCACACAAAAAGAAAAAAAAAAGAAAGAAAGAAAGAAAAAAACTACAGTCTTGCCAGAATCCATTTTATCTTTTCAGCAACAGCAGCGGTATAGGGTTTAATAAGTACCAAGTTTTGAGAAAACAATAATTTTAAACTAAATGGATCATTTTAGGCATACAAAGATATAGAAAGTTCATGCTCAATATGCCTTTTCTATGGAAGATACTTGGGAAAATACTTTAGTCAAACAAGTATGAAGAATAAAAAGAGGAAAATATAAAGTTCAAAAAAACAATGGATTTTTCTGAGTTCTAAACAGGTTCCGGTTATCAGCCCTTTATTGGATGTGTAGCATGCGAATATTTTCTCCCATTCTGTAGGTTGTCTGTTTGCTGTCATGATAGTTTCTTTGACTATGAAGAAGCTTTTTAATTTGATCAGGTACCATTTTTTATTTTATTGTTGCTGTGATTGCCTTTGGTCACTTCTTCATAAATTCTTTGCCTAGGCCAATGACTAGAATAATATTTTCAAAGTTTTCTTCTAGAATTCTTACAGTTTCAGACCTTAGGTTTAAGTCTGTTATCCACCGTGAGTTGATTGTTGTGAGACGTGAAAGGTACGGATTCTGTTTCAGTTTTCTACATGTGGCTATCCAGTTTTCCTAGCACCATTTATTGAATAAGTATTCTTTTCCCCAATGTATGTTTTTGTCAAAGATTAGATGGCTATATGAGGATGGTTTTATATCTGAGTTCTCCGTTCTGTTCCTTTGATCTATGTCCCTGTTCTTGTGCCAGTACCATGCTGTTTTGTTACTATAGCCTTGTAATATAGTTTGAAGTCTGGTTAATTAATGCCTCCCATTTTGTTCTTTTTGCCTAGTTGCCTTTATCAAAAAGTCCCAAAACAATAAATGTTGACATGGATGTGGAGAGACAGCAACACTCCTACACTGCTGGTGGGACTGAAAACTAGTATAACCTCTGTGGAAAACAATATGGAGATACATCAAAGAGATACAATTAGATGTACCATTTGATCCAGCAATCCCATTACTAGGCATCTACTCAAAAGAACAAAAGACATTGTATAAAAAAGACATCTGCACTCAAATGTTTATAGTGGCACAATTCACAATTGCAAAGATATGGAAACAACCCAAGTGTCCATCAATACGTGACTGGATTAATAAAATGTGGTATATGTATACCATGGAGTATTATTCAGCTACATGAATGGTGATCTAGCAACTCTTGTATTATCCTGGATAGAGCTGGAATCCATTCTACTAAGTGAAGTATCCCAAGAATGGAAAAATAAGCATCACATGTACTCACCATCAAGTTCATTTTAACTTATCAGAACCTAAGGGCACATATAAGAATAACATTCATCAGGTGTCAGGCAGATGGGAGGGGGGAGAAGGACAAGGGTATATACATACATAATGAGTGCGATGTGCACCATCTGGGGGATAGACGCACTTGAAGCTCTGACTCTGAGAGGAGTGCAAGGGCAATATACATAACCTAAACATTTGTACACCCATAATATGCTGAAATAAAAAATAAAATAAAATAAAAACAGTGGAATTAACTGAAACTTGAATAAAAATAAATTTGAAAATCACAGTTTGTGACACACTTGAGAAGTAGCAATCCAAAATTCAGCACCCTTTTATGATGAGAATCTGTAACAAATTAGGTATAGATGGGACTTACCTAAAAATGATAAAAGCCATATACAATAAAACCACACCCAACATTATACTGAATGAGGAAACGTTGAAAGCATTCTCACTTAGCACTGGAATCAAACAAGGTTGCCATCTATCACTTCTATTCAACATACTGCTATAAGTTCTAGCCAGAATAATCAGACAAGAGAAGGAAATCAAGGTCTTCCAAATGAGAGCAGAAAAGGTCAAACTATCACTCTTTGCTGAGGACATGATCTTATATTTAGAAAACCTCAAAGATTCTGCCATGAGACTGCTGGAGTTAATAAATAAATTCAGCAAAGTTTCAGGTTACAAAATCAAATTATACAAATTGGGTGCATTCACATATGCCACCAACAGTCAAACTGAGAACCAAATCAAAGATTCAATACATTTCACAAAAGCAACAAAGAAAATAAAATACCTAGGAATGTATTTAACTAAAGAGGTGAAAGACCTCCACAGGGAGAACTAAGAAACACAGAGGAAGAAAATAGCAGAGGATATAAACAGATGAAAAACCATACTATGCTTAGTGATACGCAAAATCAACATTGCTAAAATATCTATACCACGCAAAGTGATCTATAGATTCAATGCAGTCCCTATTAAAATACCAGCATCATTTTTCACAGATATAGGAAAAATAATTCTACACTTCATAGAACCAGAAAAGACCCCATATAGACAAAGAAACCTTAATCAAAAAGAACAATTTTAGAGGTATAAATATAAAAGATTTCAAGCTACACTACAAGGCTATAATAACTAAAACAGCATGATACTGGCACAAGAACAGGGACATAGACAAATGGAACAGAACAGAGAACCCAAACATAAAACCATCCTCATATAGCCATCTAATTTTTGACAAAGCCAACAAAAACATACACTGTGGAAAAGAATCCCTATTCAATAAATGGTACTCGGAAAATTGGATAACAACATGTGGAAGACTGAAACTGGATCCGCAACTCTCACCTCTCACCTCTCACAAAAATCAACTCACCATGGATAGCAGACTTAAACCTAAGGCATGAAACCATAGAAGTATAGAAGAAAATGTTGGAAAATCTCTTCTACACATTGGCCTAGGCAAAGGATTTATGAAGAAGACCTCAAGAGCAGTCACAGCAATAATGAAAATAAATAAATGAGACCTGATCAAATTAAAAAGCTTCTCCATAGCCAAGGAAACTATCATTAGAGTGAATAGACAACATACAGAATGGGAGAAAATATTTGCATGCTAAATGTCCAATAAAGGGATGATAACTAGAATCTATATAGAACTCAAGAAAATCAGCAAGAAAAAAATCAAACAACCCCATTAAAAAATGGGTTAAAGGACATGAACAGAATATTTTCAAAAGAAGATAGATTAATGGCCAACAAACATATGAGAAAATGGTTAATATCTCTAATCATCAGGCAAAAGTAAATCAAAATCACAATGGGATATCACTTAACTCCAGTGAGTTAAAAGTCCTAAAAAAGTCCTAAAACAATAAATGTTGGCATGGATGTGGAAAGACAGGAACATCATACACTGCTGGTGGGACTGTAAACTAGCACAACCTCTCTGGAAAGTAATATGGAGATAACTCAAAGAGCTAAAAGTAGAACTACCGTTTGATCAAGCAATCACACTACTGGACATCTACCCAAAGGAAAAAAAAGACATTCTATAAAAAATACATCTGCACTCAAATGTTTATAGCAGCACAATTCGCAATTGCAAAGATGTGGAAACAATCCAAGTGCCCTTCAGTACATGAGTAGATTAATAAATTGTTGTATGTGTATGCCATGGAGTTCTACTCAGCCATAAAAAATGGTGAACTATTGTCTCTTATGTTATCCTGGATGTAGCTAGAGCCCATTCTTCTAAGTGAAGTCTCACAAGAATGAAAAAAGAAACACCATTTGTACTCATCAACAAATTGGTACAAATATATCAGTACTAATTGGCACATATGGGAAGTAACTTTCATAGAGTGTTTGGCAGATTGGAGGGGGAGTAGGGTGGGTAAATTCAGAGCTAAGGGATGTGATCCACAGTCCTTGGGGAATGGCCATGCTTGTAGCTCTGACTAGGGAGGTGCAAAGTTTTTGTAGCCATATAATACTCTGAAATAAATAATAAATAAAAATAATATAAAATATACCATTTCAACCTCAAAAATCAATAAATAAAAGAGAAAACTACTAAGGTCTACATAGAAGCCCCACAAGAATAGCCTAGATTGAAGCAATAGAATAAGAACCTAAAATATATTAGCCACAAGTTGAAGAATATATTCTCTCTTTTCTAAGAAACCAAAAGCAATTAAAAACCTCAATCGATTTTTAAAAATCCATGATAAAGTTGTAATTTAAATAGAATTTGTAGAATTGATGTTAAGTTCAAAAAAGGAAGTAAAAATAGTATCGATTAACAAAATATAAGTATATTCTACTTTGAAAATATAGTGGAACAGCTGATTGAAGTTGGAAGGTTTAAGAGAGACAAAATAGGTACAGAGAGAAAAGTGTGGTTAGTAAAATTAAATATAGCTTCCAGAAGCTGTAAAATTTAAGAAGAAAAGGGCAAGTATGATATAAAGCCAAAAGTTAAAGGAACAAGCAATTTTTTGTAGTTAAGTAAGGATATCAATAAAGGAATTAAAAATAATCATATAATTATAAGAATTGAGGGGTAAGAATGATAGGTAAAAGACTATGAATTCATTCTCTCTTTTCTAAGAAACCAAAACAATTAAAAACCTCAATAAATTTAAAAGATCTATGAAAAAGTTGTAACCCAAATATAAAGCAATCTGAATGGCATAATCTTGAGCCATTGATGAAATGTAAGAAAATATTAAATTTGACACTAGGATCCTTCTGTTTTCAATGGCAAAAGAGTTGTAACAATGAATCAGAGAAAGAAATGGAACCCTGTGGATCTCTACTTCTCTCCAAACTGAATAAAATTTCAGTCGCAACAAAGTAAATTCTTTCTTACTGCTTTTTAATGTGTAGAATTGATAGGTAAAAGACTATGAATTCATTTTTCAGTCTACAATGTCCGAATATTCCTATCATTTATACTATTATGTTTCTATTATTTATACTTAGAGAAATAACCAGCAAAAGAAATAAAAATTGAAAGAATTCAATGTGGTTTCCTCTGGGCAAAGAAACTGGGAGATTACAGCAATAAGCTAGTGCTAGAAGTTGCAAGCTTTTTATTGTAGGTTTTCTGTCACTTTTATTTTATTATCATATGCATGTATAACTTTGTTTCCTTATAACTTATATTTTTATCAAGCAGGAAAGTCTTATTCTCAGCTAGCTATATAAAAGCATCCTATCCTAATTTAGCTTATATCTCTTCTAGTCATGGTGTTGGGTTATCCAGGAATCTTGTGAACTACTCAGCCATAATATATATTTTAACCATGCAGCCAGAATTGGAGTTCAGAGAAAATAGCTAAAGTAGCAGAAGAGTCGTAAGCATTAGAAATCTATGCAGAAAGAAAGAGCCCACAATTAAAAAAGCAGACACAACATGAATATGAGAGATGATAAGAACGCCGAAAAGACACTCTGAACCTGTGTCCAAAGCTAATTGTAGCGGAAGAAAGTACGGAAATCTTAAACCCAGTAAATTCTCTCTCTCTCTCTCTCTCTCTCTCTCTCTCTCTCTCTCTCTCTCTCTCTCTCTCTCTCTCTCTCTCTCTCTATCTCTCTCTCTCTCTCTCTCTCTCTGTTTCTCTCTCTCTCTCTCTCTCTCTCTCTCTCTCTCTCTCACACACACACACACACACACACACACATACACACAACT